>VCJN01001790.1:0-219166 GCA_006384855.1 Tetraselmis striata
GGTAGAGAAATCTTGAAGTATATCGATGGCCATGTTGTCCTTTGTGTTACGTCTGGACAAATCACGGCGGATGGTGCTGACTGTGGCCCTGTGTCCACGAACATCAGGAATTGACAACAACTTGATGCATAATGTCTAGAGGTTGTGATGTCGGAGTTGGTCATGGCCTAGCGTTCCAACCACACCAAGGATTACAATAGGAACTGTCTCGGAGTCACAAGGAAGGGTACATAGGGCAAAAGATCTAACGCAGGTTGTCACGACACCATGAACATCTTGTCTCAACAGGTCGTGTGGCATCATTGTTTGCCCCACGGTGCGGACCAATTGCCGTCGCGCCAGAGTTTGAGAAACCCTTTCAAAAATGCGCAAAATGGTGTAGTACCATTGAGGGTCATGGTATCGTCCTTTTGAGTATAGAGGGTGCCGCTTGCTGCAAGTAAGCCGTTGCACAAAGTGGGCGTATGAGCCTCCTGGAAAGATACCGAGGCAGCGTGTTGGGATCTAGTCCATCGAGTTCTGACAACAGTTTTGTAATAAAAAACACCCATTTGGGCGCGTTGCTTCAACGACGACGGTGTTTGGTATTGGGGCAATGAAGTCCATATTCACAACAACCGCTGGTCCTGATGGCGCGCCCGGCTATCCACCAGCTGACCGTAATGGAGCAATTCGGGATCCAGCACATCTATCGTGAATGTAACGACATCTATGGATCTCCGGCCATGGAGTGTCCCGAGTGTTTCAACACGACCTTCGCGGAGAACTACGCCCAGGGGGACGTGTACTTCATGCGGCCTGGTGGTGAGCGCTTGCGTTCCCGAGCAACGCCCCTACCTCCCTCACATCTCGCCCGCGGACGCCATGGATCGGCCCGCGAAGCACCGGTTCTCGAAGACCAACGAGAAGACCGTGGCGGAGCTGTGCGAGAGGGCGGGGCTCGGGGCGGTGCAGGTCGTCGCTCATATGATTTGGAACAACGCTAGGGAGAGCCCGCGGTTCAAGGTGAGGAAGGGGCGGAACGCGCTGGGCTACGTCACGGCCGTTATCTTGCACGCGTGCAAGCTGTGGGGCGTTCTGAGGACCCCCAAGGAGCTGTGCGGTCGCATGGGAGCCGATCTCTTCAGCATGCGCCGGATGGTGAGGGACGTCCAGATGGCGGCCGACAAGGTCACAGTCTACAAGTCGTACAGCTTTTCGTCGCCGGACCCGGTCTCGATTTTCCACCGGTACCTGTACAAGCTGGATTTGTCGGACGAGGACCATGCTCTCTGAAAGGAGCGGCAAAGGAGCTTTGGGATGCGCACAAGGACAAGCTCCGGACGTTCGAGGTGGACTCCGTGATTGCGGGGATGCTTTACTTCATGTACGGGGGCAACAAGGACCGCGTCAAGAGCATAGCCGAGGCGTGTAACGTTTCTAAGAACACGGTCAAGGGGATGTACAACAAGATCTTCTCGAGGGAAAATAATGACAGCCGCCAGATGTCGTAGGGACATGAATCAGTATGTTAAAAAGTGTCTTTACACAGGCGACATTGTGGCGATGCGCACAGTGCGGGACGCGGCGGCGTCGGGGTCCTGAAAGGACGCTTTGGAACTTTTGAGGGGGTATAAGAACCCGGTCCCCGTGCCCGATGTGCCGTCGCCCCCCTGGGCCACGATGTCACGACGTGCAGTCCGTTGGTTAGCTGCAGGGATATGTGGAGGTACCTCGCGGGGAACGCGGAGTGCGTGGTGGTCGCCGCGCTAAGGTCGTGCGTCACGGGTCACTCCGACTTCGTGTGGAACGTCATGGCGACCTTCTCCGCGCACGACCCGTACGTTTCGCTCCTCAAGGAGGTCTACGGCCACGCACTGTCCCGCCCAGGACCTGGTGAAATGCGCGGTCTTGGTGTGTTGCGGGTCCGTGACGCCGTTCCGTCACGGCGCTGACGCCGGTGACGACCCCGCTGCCGACGCCGGTGACGACCCCGGTGACGACCCCGGTGACGACCCCGGGGGGGGGACCATGGAGTGGCCGTGGGAGTGGGCGTGGGAGTGGGCGGGGGCGTGGGCGTGGGCGGGGGCGGGGGCGTGCGAGTGGGCGTGCGAGTGGGAGTGAGCGCGGGCCCGGTTCGGGTGTCCTCGATTACATGTGGATTTACCTTGAACTGGGCGCCGAGGACATGTTGTCGTGCAGGAGCGTCGACGCGACCTGCGCGGGGACTGTGCATGTTAAGGGCGTAACCGTGGGCGGCTGGAGGGAATCCGAAAGGACCGTCGAGGTAGTGCTGCGGAGATGACGACGACGACGACGACCTTCCTGGATTTTTTCGTCGACCGGTTCTCCGATCTTTTCTTTCCGTGCCTGGGCGTTCCGGAAGTGGACGTCAGGATCCCGGTCGTGTTCGCGGGCCCTTGCGACCTCCTGAACCAGCTGGTGCTGGTGCTGGTGAAATGTTTCAAAGGGTTCGTGGCGAGGCGGAAGGACTACGGCGGTGACTTCTTGCGGTAGTTGAGCGACGTGAACTGCGTCTCCATAGACGCGTCGAAGCGCATGGAGGTCATGACCGACATCCACCGCGCGCCGGTCTCGGAGGTCAAACGCATGTGCTCGGTGTCCAATGTCTGGGCGGTGGGGACCGGGCGACCCGACGCGACCGTTTCTGGGATCGTGCGCGTGGTGAGGGTTGTGCCCGACATCCGAAAAATGAGGAGGGCCGTAATCGGGCGGCGAGGCCGAGCGGAACGGTATCGCGGGCGGGGCGTTACACTTGTACCCCCCAGAGGGGGCCTACGACACCGTGGCGGAATTCATAGCCATGTGCGCCGGGTGTGCGGATCGGCGTTCATTCGACGTCTCCGAGGAATCCGCGGCCGAGATGTTTACTGCCGATGATGTGACAACAAGAGACAAAGCCGAAATAAGTACCGGTACCCGTAAACGAAGTCTAGGAACAACCACTGAAATGATAGTGGAGAGGGAAATATATGCGAACGCGAGGCGGCCCCGATCGGTCGGGACGTCTCCGGAGAAACGATATTACATCACGACCGTACGCTACAACCGAACCCGACACACCTAAGAGCTGGTACGACACGACCACACAGGGTTCCACGTTCCTGCGCCCCTAAACGTCGTGCGTTTCACCCGCCGTCCTTCACGCGAGGCGGCGAAACAACCACCGTTGGGGTCGGCAGCGGTTTTACACCGCATGCTGTAATCGCGCGTTGTCGCGTGTCCACCCCTCGTGACGTACACTGCCAGTTGGGGTGCATAGTTAACATCGCGTCGCGTACAACAACATACCAGTAATTCGTTCACCTGGCTGTACGCGGCGCGCTCGCGCGCGTCGTGCGCGCAGCTGTACTCGTCCTACTAGTGCATGTGCCGCTGCTTTGCTCGGCGCTCGTCGCCAATAACTTGGCCGCTTTTACCCCTGCATCTACTGGCATGCAATTCCGGCTCGTACCACAAGCCACCACGGCGTGCGGCAAATGTTGTAGGGCGCCGTCGGCAGACAACGTCTTATTTCCGCAACACGCCCGGCCTATGTCGCGCCGGCGTCAACACCTCCCGCCCACGTATATCCTGCTCATGCGCCTCGATCGAGGTTCCTAGCCTTTCGGCGCGAGACCCCTTCTGACACTCAAGCAAGACATCTTCCGCCTTCGTCTGGTTGGCACGCATGCCGACTGCCCACACTCGCAGTCGCAAACGAACCGCGTGTAAACTGGCAAAGCCAGACTCGATTGCATGATGAAATGTTCTAAACGTGTTTACGGCGGGGGTTCCTAAGAAATGATTTAACTGTCCCAATGCGACCCGTACGGTCTGTTAGTTGTTTCAACCGGTTAAATAATAACCGGTACCATCGGGTTTCAGTACGGGCTGTCCCATCGCCCACAAGCCCTCATTGCGCTCCCGGCCGGGGAGCTACTTAGGACAACCAGCAACAGCTCGTCTGCCATCTTAGTTCCAGCTAGCCGCCTTCGGCAGCGCCCTCCCGTTTCCGCCTACGCCATGCGGGCTCCTCCTCCGACATCCCCCCCTTTTCGCTGAAACTTGCTAGCCATAGAGGCATAAAAATGGCTCTTTTTCGTGTAAAATTGCCTCCGCACCTTTTTTTGGCGAAACCAGACTCGGTTGCATGTTGAAACCTGTGATCTGCTGTAACTGTGACTGAGAGTGTGAGTCGTACACTTACATGAGCTAGCTGCAGACGGCGATATCAGATGCTCGTCGTACGGTACTACGAGGGGCAACTGGTATGCACGCTTGGCGGCGGCGCGGCTTAGCACAACACTCGCTACAGGTACAATAATTATAAGTATTAGTCGCAATAATGACGTGATGCTTCCGTAGGCCCCGCCGGTCACTCGGATACAGCATCGGTTGTCGGTACAGTAGACGTTACAGGTAATCCTTATTACCGGCACCACCGACGTGATTTGGCTTCATGTAATTTCACAACCGTAACGAGGCTGTCATTTCACCCTCTGCCAGCGGCCACCAACGGCGGTGGGTAGCGTGCCCTCCAATCCACCCGTACGCTCCCTCTGACGCCCGCCCCCGCACCTCGACCCAAGTCTTTTCCTCGCATCTGCTCAACATCCCTCGATACGTCCGTCTGCGACTGTCAAATATTATTCATAGACGAGTAGTCGCGCTGTCTTAATACCAACCGTGCCGGTGTACTTTGTTAGTACCAGTACGTCTAATCGCGCGGTGATTGGCTCTGCTCGCCAGCAACTGCACGCGTCCGCCCGTCGGCGATTGAGTATCCCCCGCTCCGTGTCGCCGTGCCGTCGCTGGCCAGACAGACGAAGCCGAACGCAGGCACTAAGCACGCGGCCCTTAGCGCGGCTTGTGTGCCCCGTTCGCCGCAGGCTGAATATGCGCCGGCAGAGGGCGGCGACATGCCGCGCGCTGCTGGTGTCGCTGGCGCTGCTGGCGGCACTCGACCGCTCGCTCGCCCTGGCTCAAGGCAAAACCCCACTCGCCCACGGCGAAAATTGCCGGGAGCAGACAGCCACGCGTCGGAATGCACCATGCATCCAGTCGTGCATCTTGTGTGACGACAAGCCGCTGCCCATGTGCTAGTCACATCAGCGCGAACCAGTTCCATCCCGCTCTGGGTGTTGGGGTTTGGGTTGGGGAGGGGGTCCTAAGCCGCCGCTGGCTGTTGTGCCAACTTCGACTGCGACAATGTATACGCTGGAGAAAACTAACGACCCGAACCGTGTGCATGCACCAGGAGGGACGCAGTCTGGCGAGGGCCTCCACACCTCCACGCGGAAGCTTCAGCAGACGAGGTTTGATGCGAAAAGTACGTGCGCGGTCCGGGAGTGGCGACCGATTGGATCGCGTGGCTGATGGGGGCCGCGCATGCGGTCGGGGAAGGGGTGGAAGTGGTGTGCCTGGCATGCTGACACCCGTGCTGATTTGCGGACGTGTTGACCCCGGGAACTCCAGGTGAAAAGACGTGGAACTTCTGGGTGGGTGCGGCGGGCAGCCTGGCCATCTTGGGTGTCATCTGCATCCCGCTCAGTCTCCTGTGTTGCCACATACGGAAGAAGGATGAGCGCTACCTGCAGCCGGCATCACGCGCCAGACGCACACCGGCCAAGATCAGGTTGCAAGTCGCCCGCCCGCAGCACCGCCCATCGGGAATGGACCTGGAGCACGGAGGCCGCCTGTCTACCCCGACCTGCCAACCGATTCCGATCCTGGATTCGGCCACCCTGCGGCAGCACATTGCCAGCAGTGCCAGCCCCAACCCCCACAGCCCCGCCATTGCCGCCGGCCCCACCGGGTACTCGCAAAGCCTCGGCTCCGGACCCCCAAAGTCAGCGGCCGACGTGCCGGACACCTTGAGTGTCAGCGATATCGCCTCCGAGCCGGCATGGCCCTTCCGTGGCAACCCAAGTAGCTGGCCGCGGCCGGTGCGGGGCGTCCCGCCAGAGCCAAAATCCGAGCCAAGGCCTAACACGGTGCGCCGCGGCCCGGTGAAGATGAACGACGTCCAGAACGCGAGCCGGCAGGTGATATCCAAGCAGAAGCTGCCCATGCGCTGCCTCAACCGCGCGGTGAAGAACCTGCACATCGGGCTGGAGCCCAACATTCTGGAGGCCCCCCTGCGGCTCATGAACATCAAGGCCCTGCTGAAGCTGCGCCAGCTGCCGGTGTACGAGAGCATCTCGCCGAGGATGTGCCTGGAGGTGGCGTACAGCGACACCACGGAGGAGCTGTGGTCCAACGTGGCCGTCCTCAGCTGGCGCTGGTCCGCCCCCAAGGCCGCCACTCTGAAGGAGGCCAGGCCGCCAATGTCGCCGTTCCAGTTCAAGACGCTCAAGCGCCTGCTCCGCGGCATCGCCAACAACGGCATCTGCTACGTGTGGATCGACTGGTGCTGCGTGCCGCAGTACAGCAGCAATCCCATGGTGGAGATCCACCGCAGCCGGCTGTTCTACGGCCGCGCGCGCCAGCTGGTGGTGCTCCCGGACTTCAAGCCCCTCAAGGGGTGCCCGGTGCTCCGCTGCGTGCTGCACAACGCGAGCCGCGAGCTGCTGGAGGGCGCAGCCAATGAGGACAAGGACTCGCTGCTCACCGGGGCCGTCCTGGACCGCATCCTGCAGGACAGCATGATCGCCTCCTGCCAGTACTTTGGCCGCGTGTGGACGCTGGCGGAGCGCATGGCCCGGGCGGGGCGCCGCGAGGAGATGCGCGAATGGCTGCCGCTGGACATCTGGCTGGGGATGGTGGTCGACGCGGCCATGAGCACGGCGGAGGAGGGCGGCAGCACGAGCAGCCACATCTACTGGCAGAAGCTCATGCCCCCGCGCGTCCTGCAGAGCCTGAGGGAGGTGGAGCGGGAGCTGCAGCTGGCCGCCCGGGTGCGGTATGCGTCCGAGGCGCTGGACGCCACGGTGGCGTCGCTGTGCCGGGACGCGACGCTGGTCTGGAAGAGCAATGCCCTGGACGAGTCGGCGGAGCCCAACTGGCTGGCGAGGTACCTCACGGAGGAGGCGCTGTGCATCTACCGGGCTTGGAACCCGGAGGACGCGGTGTGGAGCGTGTACGGGTACTTCTGCTGGCGGGACGACGCGATGCAGGGTGGCATGGAGACCTGCATGGAGGCGCTGAGCGACCTGTGCCTCGTGGCTCGGGTGGACCTGGAGAGCACGTCCGCGTACAAGCACCTCGTCGAGCACCGCGCAAAGCAGGAGCGGGAATTGCGAGGCGTGGCGGAGGATTCCGCCAGCGTCCAGTCTGACGCTGTCAGTGTTCAGTCGGTACCTGCACCCGCTGCCCCTGTTGCTACCGACAGAAGGAGGTTGATGCGCGGGGGACTGCAGTCGTCGCCTGCACTGGGCCGTACTTCTACCCCCGGCGGAAGCCTTTCGTCCTCCGTGATGGCGGAGGCGCCCTCCATCGTGGAGGAAGGAGAAGACCATGAGTGATGAGCGGCATGGAGCATCACACGAACGCGGCACCGACGGCGCAAAGCGTCCAGCGCCAGGGCTGCGAAATTCCCTGCCGCAATCCCGGCCTCCGCGTGTAGAGCAGTCGTACCCACGTGTCAGCATGTGAGCAGTGGAGCTTCCTGAGCCTTGCTGCTGATGCCCCATTTTCTTGCCAGTGGGAAGTGGCACGTGTAAGTATTTAGTCTTTTGAGTACAGCCGAGGCAGGCACCGTGGGGACATTCATCCGGGTACTGGCCGGATTTGCAGTGCCAGGTCGAGCCGAGGGCATTGGTGACGATGTTGTAGATGGTCTAAAGTAAACGCGGGGGGGAATTGGGGTCGGATGCTGCCCTTTAGCAACCCCCCGGCCTCCGGGCCGCTGCACGCGTTTAACCGTACCTGACATGGGGGCCGGCGCGGCACCATAATTTTACCTCCAGCGTCTGCCCTCGTCAGAATCGGGGTGCTGGCGAATTGCTTGTAGCTCCGCGGTAAACCTGTGATCGGTTCATCTAGACTTGAGCCATTCCGGAGGAGGTGTCGTTTCTATAATTTGTCCCTTTGCATCGTGTCGACACGCGCACCTGATGAATTGTAGCGAGGACACAGGGGAGGGGGTCGATTTAATGCCGGTTCGATTTAATTACTCTATCGCCAAACGTGGTTCGATTTATTTTTTACTCTAGTCGCCAAACGTGCGCCCACGGTGACACACTTTTCACACGTTCCGCTCTAAAGCAGCGGAACCGGGGGCGAGAAAAAAGCAGCGGGCTGTAGTGATATATACACAATACCCATAATATTGAAAATGTGGATGAATTTTGTCGAAATTTTGACCCGGTGAACACTATCTTGAATGTAAGCCAGAAGCTCCCCACCGAATGAACTCTATTTTGTGTCTCCTTGCGCGTGCAAACCCCGAGCAATACTGAGCTCTGACGCGTGCGGTACGCTTTACGAGAACATCGTTGTTCCAATTGTATCCTTACCACGTTACCGCCGCCGTATATCAATCCGCTGTACACTACTACTCGTGCGATAGATGCCGCACTTCAAACCGCAAATGAAGTTGCCTGCGGAGCCCGATCAACATGTCATAGGCACCATGGGGCCAGTCGCACCTGCTGAACAGACAGCAATGTCATCGACGTGGTTTGGAGACTGTAGTACATGAGTAGAACATACCGTCCAGCAGCCAATGAAAGGAAAAGGGGGGCACCTGAAACGATATAATTCTGAGTTGAACAAGACCAGATGCTGGCCATTTGGGGTTTTCCACATCTTGACGGCCAATATTTCTTAGGTCTGGGGGTACGCACATTCGCCACGCACTTTGCCGTGTGAGGGTCCAAGCAAGGTGACATGAATCTATACCCGCCGTTGAACCAGTACATACACAACAACCCAACGTCGGTCCCCTTCCTTGTTGTATCGAATGATCGCAGCGCATGAATAACCATCATGCGCAGTTATTTGGCAAGCCCGCGTAAAGCGTAGCTAGCGCTGCTAGACGAAATGTTTAGGGAAGCGCTCTGGGGAACCGGCGGCGCCCCGGGCACAGGAAATACCTTAGGTATGAGGTGCGGCGGGTTATGCATGCCCTATGGATAGCCTCATAGTACCATAGAACTCGGAAAAATGCATTTCACCATGGCGCAGGTCGGGCCGTCAGGGGTGCACGTATATAGGATTCCATGCCGGGCAAGGAGTCTAGTGGCCCAAGTCATCATCCGTAAAATTTGGAACATACGCATGGGGATCTATGCCAGTTTACGTGATATATATCACGGCAACGGAAGTCACATACTCAAATGCGGACCTGCGCCTAATTAGGTGTTGGGGCTAGGGTATGAGACTGCCTATAGGGCTGCCTGAATTCAATTTCGTCCCAACACTATACCAATACCGACATATAGAGTATACTAGTCCACTGATTTAGCAGTGCTTCTTTTCTTAGCGGTGGATTTGTAATTTAAAATACAACTACTTTCTTAGCGGTGGATTTGAAATTTTAAATACAACTACTGCCGCCGGCCGCGTTATTACACCGCCGCCGAACTACTAGCCTCGGGGACATATTTGTTGTGTAAGAAATGTCGGGATGTATGCCGGGGTAAAGGGGTACTTGTCACCGCAGGCATACTGCATTAATAAATTCATTTCCATGTAAATAATCATCAGATCTCCAAGACCTTCGTCGGAACTTCCTGTGAGGGTTTCTGGCTTTTTGTATATGGACGTGCCCATTCTGCACATTTCTATAGAAGTGCACATTATCCATAATCTGCCCATTTATATACAAGTGTATCTCCGCCCATTCTTGTATAGAGGTACAAGACGAGATGCTCTTTGAGTGCGACAATTAATGATCCCTTCCGGCGATCATTGTATGATTTCGACGAAAGATCATTGGCCAAGGTCATTCAATCTAATTAAGACCTCATACAAACGTTGTACTTATAGTCGCTACAAGAAATATCCCCAACGCACTAGCGCTCGCTGTCTACCTACAGCGACTAAGGATTAGTCTCTACTTAGATCGGATTGGTAAGCCGACTGATAGGATTGGCTGGGCAGCGAGTAGCGACTACTACGCGATAAACTACTATTAAACAATCCTTCATATGCAGGCGGTACAGTACATTGTTCCCCTACCTCTTGGGTTGAGCGGAGGAAAAGGAGAGCCGCGTCCGAAATCGCCTGGAATACGAGAGAATCGATACCGGTTGCAATACGGTTTTATCACGGATTTTTAGGCGTCCGTCCTCCGTCCGTCCTCCGTCCGTCCTCCGTCCTCCAGTGCTGCGTCTTCGCTTATGAACCGTCATACGTTCGATCTGTGCTCGTTTGATTTCTAGGCACACCTCCGAAGACGGCAAGATTCTGAATGGATGCGCGTGTATTCTAGCCCAGGCACGTCATGTATTCGTCTGAAACGCCAAAATAACGCGGTACCGCGGCGCGTTTTTACTGCTGAATCAGCAAGCGAGACTCGCCCTCTATATTTATACAGCGACTATATACACGGTGGTCCGAGGACATGCTGTAACATGATGCTGTAAAAAGGGGTCGCCGCGGTGCGGGGGCAGTCCGCCGACCCGGGGCCCGGCGTCCGTCGACGGACGGGCGACGGTCGAACGGCGGCGTCCGGCGTCCGGTGCCGGTACAGGCGGCGGGCGTGGCGATTCGCGCCGTGCCCACCCCGTAGACCTGACGACCGGCCCGACCTGCGCGGCCTCGTGCGGGATGCGGGCCGCCTGTATAGGCGGCTTGTACTGTACTGTATTGCTGATCTTGCAGTGCTGTTGTTTTTTTTTGTGTGGGTAATACAACTTTTAGCGGTGGGTTGGGTACCGGCCTTTTTGTAATGCACACCAGTAGTCAGCGGCCCGCTTTTACGCGGCTTGCAGATTTAATCTGTTTTACAAAATAATACGTCTCTTTTGAAAAACAATAAATTACTGACCAATCTAACGCTAAAAGCATTATTACCCGGAAACAACAGTATTGTTACAAGATCAACACTGCAAGCCGGCTAAAAGCGGCCCGCATCCCGCACCGGGCTCAAATAACCCAAGAGGTAGGGGCACCTCCACAGATCCCCGGCGCGAAGCGCCGCTTAGTATTATATGGAGGAGCAAAAATACAATCCTCTGATACGAGTAGGATATGACGAGGAAAAATGAAATTCGCTGGTAGCCTGGTACCCGAGTAGGAGTCTTACGGATGAGGTCGCCCTGCATTCCAGTACCCAGTCGTACCCTGCTGAAGTAGCGACCAGCGACGCTACTTGTATCGTTCCCCTACCTCTTGGGTTGAGCGGAGGAAAAGGAGAGCCGCGTCCGAAATCGCCTGGAATACGCGAGAATCGATACCGGTAGCAATACGGTTTTGTCACGGACTTTTAGGCGTCCGTCCTCCGTCCGTCCTCCGTCCTCCAGTGCTGCGTCTTCGCGTATGAACCGTCATACGTTCGATCTGTGCTCGTTTGATTTCTAGGCACTCCTCCGAAGACGGCAAGATTCTGAATGGATGCGCGTGTATTCTAGCCCAGGCACGTCATGTATTCGTCTGAAACGCCAAAATAACGCGGTACCGCAGCGCGTTTTTATTGCTGAATCAGCAAGCGAGACTCGCCCTCTATATTTATACAGCGACTATATACACGGTGGTCCGAGGATATGCTGTAACATGATGCTGTAAAAAGGGGTCGCCGCGGTGCGGGGGCAGTCCGCCGACCCGGGGCCCGGCGTCCGTCGACGGACGGGCGACGGTCGAACGGCGGCGTCCGGCGTCCGGTGCCGGTACAGGCGGCGGGCGTGGCGATTCGCGCCGTGCCCACCCCGTAGACCTGACGACCGGCCCGACCTGCGCGGCCTCGTGCGGGATGCGGGCCGCCTGTAGGCGGCTTGTACTGTATTGCTGATCTTGCAGTGCTGTTGTTTTTTTTTGTGTGGGTAATACAACTTTTAGCGGTGGGTTGGGTACCGGCCTTTTTGTAATGCACACCAGTGTTCAGCGGCCCGCTTTTACGCGGCTTGCAGATTTAATCTGTTTTACAAAATAATACGTCTCTTTTGAAAAATAATAAATTACTGACAAATCTAACGCTAAAAGCATTATTACCCGGAAACAACAGTATTATTACAAGATCAACACTGCAAGCCGGCTAAAAGCGGCCCGCATCCCGCACGGCCGCACCACGCTCAACCCAAGAGGTAGGGGCACCTCCACAAATCCCCGGCGCGAAGCGCCGCTTAGTATCCATATGTATAATGATTAATCCTTACCTGTTCATATTATACCGCATACACATCCTCGCCAGCAGGCTGCCCGCTTCAGAAAGCACTAGGCCGCCCACGACCCCCTGAGCGCCGAGGCGCGGGCAAGCACCCCGCCCCCCCAATGGTGACCATGAGGACCGACTTCGTGAAGGTGGACAACTTCTATCTCAGCGATGACACACTCAAGCGGGACACGCCGTCGCGCAAGGCGGGCGTGGACGAGGAGACGGAGTCGGCGCAGCGGCTGTACGGCGCGGAGGTCATCCAGACCTGCGGCATCTGCCTCAAGTTCCCGCAGGTCGTGATGTGCACGGGGCAGGTGCTGCTGCAGCGCTTCTACTGCAAGCGATCGCTCACGCAATACGACGTGAAGGTACGAGTGCGGGGAGGGGAGGAGGGGGCGTGCTCCCGCGCTCTCCGGCTTTTCCTCCTGCCAGGTCGGCTTCCTGGGTGACGCCGCTCCCGGACCACTGCGCCCCCGTCACGCAGGCGGTGGCGCTCACGTGCCTGTGGCTGGCGGCCAAGCTGGAGGAGGTGCCCAACATTGAGCGCTACATGTGGAAGGTGCTCATGGTGTTTGACCGCGTGACCAAGCGCATGGACGGCAAGAGCCTCGAGGTTCTGGAGCTGCACTCCAAGGTCTCCATGCCCCCCCCCCTCCCCCCCCTCCCCCTCCTGGTGTAGGCATGCGCCCCCCCTTACAACTGCTGTCATCCAGCTGCTAACCAGCTGACCACGGTGGCCGCCCCCTCGCTGGCGGCATGTGTCCGCAGAAGTACTACAAGATGCGCGATGAGGTGGTGCGCATCGAGAAGGACATGCTCATCGCGTTTGGCTTTGTGATGCACGTGGAGCACCCTCACAAGCAGGTCATGAACTACCTGACGGCGCTGTCGCGGCGCAAGGCGGGCGAGGCGGCCGCTCTGAGCGAGGCGGAGGAGGGGCGCATCAACGAGATCATGCAGCGCGCGTTCAGCCTCGTCAACGACAGCCTGCGCACCACGCTCTGCGTGCGCTTCAAGGCGGAGATCGTCGCATGCGCCGCCATCTTCATGGCCGCCCGCCAGCTGAAGGTCCCCCTGCCGGAGGCGGACGAGGGGCCCAACTGGTGGGACCTCTTCGACGTGGAGCTGGCCAGCATGGCGGAGGTCTGTCGCACCATCCTCCACCTCTACAGCCTCCCCAAGGCCGCCTACACCCCGCTGGCGCTGCCGGCCGTCAGGAAGCCGCCCGCGACCGCGCCGGGCAGCAAGGCGGCGCCCAGGGCGGAGCGGCGCGCGCTGCTTGCCGAGGCGCTCGACCCCTTTGACACGCCGCCGACGTCGGTCATGACGGGCGTCTCGGGCGGCGCGCCCGCCTCCGCCACGCCGCCGCTGCCCAGCAAACGCCCGCCCACAGAGAAGCGAGACAAGCCCGACATGGTACGCCCCCCCCCCCCCGTACGCCCCCCCCCCCCCCCCCCCCCTCAACCTCTCCCTTCATATCAACCTTATGTGGGGGCGGGCGGGTGGGCATGCTTTCGCAACTTGGAATGACAATGCACACACTGATGCGCGTAATACTGCAGCCCGCGCTCTGGGTGTGATGTTGATATGATTGCTCTGATTCGCCCTGCAAAGAGAAGAAGATGCTCGTTTGCATTGGAAATTCATCAAAACACCTGGAAAACAAATCACAAAACCCCGGCTCAATGACGCGAAACAAGGTCGCTGTGTTGGGGGGACCCGTACATACCCTAACCCCATGCCCCGGTGTGCCCTTGCCACGTTCAAGTGCCACGCCGTCTGCTTGAGCCATCTACCGGGTACTATGTGGGTGCGTGGGTGGGTGGGGTGGCTATGATATGGCTGTGGCGCCTGGTGTACTCAACTGCTGACGGAGTGGTGCGCCCCGTGTGCGCAGGTGGCCGACGCGGAGGCCAGCGGCGCGGAGAACGGCGCTGCCGGCAGACCGCCCCCGCGCGACAAGCCTCCAGCGGAGCGGCCAAAGGAGCGGCGGCCGGAGCCACCCCGCGACCGGGAGAGGGAGAGGGAGAGGGAGCGCTCTGGCAGCCGGGGTGCGGGCAGGGCCGGGGCGGAGCCGGAGCGCCGGGAGCGCGACCGCCGCGAGGAGGACCGGGACAGACGCCCTCGCGAGGAGCGAGGCCGGGATTACCGCCGGGACAGCGCGGACAGGAGGGGTAACCACCCCCCCCCCCCCCCCCCCCCCCCCCCATCCCCTTTCACCTGGTCCTGGTCTCTCGCCCTCCCGGGGCGTATCTGAAGTAGGTGCACGAGAGCTGGACACGTGTCAATCGCGCTCACGGTTTCCCGTGGGTCACGCAGATGACGGCGGGCGCTCCCGGCCATCCAGCCACCAGCCCGCAGGTAACGCATCACGCCATGCATGGCATGTACGCGGCCATGTATTCCTCCTTCCTCCGTGGGGAGAACGGTCCATTTTGGCTGGCGCAGTGCTAGACTGGAGCGCTGCCTGTCGTTCTGGGGAGGATGTGCCTTGCCTTCCCAGCGTCTCGCAAGGGATCGAGCTTGCGGTGCCGCTGACAGGCGCGCCGCTGTGCTGTCAGACGCGCAGTACCGGAAGCGGGATCGCGACGCCGGCCACCCACCCCGAAGCCCCAAGCGGCACAGATGACCCGACCCCTCTTCGCATCCGCCAAGCAGCTCCACGCGGCGTGCGCTGCGCACTGCCCCAGGCGCGCTGCGCTGCCTCTGTTTTATCCTTGGGGCTGCACCCGGGGGTCGTGACCCGCAGCCTCACATTGGAGTCGTCGCCTGGATACATCTTGACGGCTCTGGTCTGTGCCGGACATGACACAAGCGTGATCTTTTAACATTTCCACTCTGGGATGTACGTCATGCGGGCACAGCTGCCAATGCCCCTCCCTACACATGCACACATAGAGACACATACACGCAGTGGCACACACTCGGCGGTCCATCGCTCCGGACTCACCCGCACACTGAAGTGACTGGGGTTTAGGAGTTTAGGGTTAAAGCCCATAAACCCCTACAGTCCGAGACCCTAAAACCCGGACCTGTTCGAGGATGACTGCACCGAGGGGCTCCACGGCCGCCAGCATCTTGACGTGTCAAATCCACAAGTGTGCCAGCTAGTTTTGTTTTAGGGTTTAAAAAACCCTAAAACCCTAAAAGATGCGATTAACTCCGAATTGCGCGTGAGTGACCTCCTGGGTATCACCCTTACACATACAACAGCGAACAGCGAGAGCGGTATCGCGACGAAAGTGTAGCGCCATGCTAGGAAGGGGGAGTTTTGTTGAATGTGGAAGTGTTGGAGGGGTGCGATGTACCCAAAGCAGAACCAGGCGCCATGGTACACGGTGGGTTCGACCATCAAGCCGTGGACCCTATCCCGAAATTGATACATAAACCATTAATCCGCCATCCGTCTAGGCGCTTAGTAGGCGCCAAGGGCGAGGTTTCCATTGGATTAAAACCTTGAAGCATTGCAGGTTTGGCAGCTTCATGATCTGGCCCTTCATCGGGATCCGTCGTCAGGATTGAAGAATGCCGGCCAGGGAGGATTGGGGCGGCCCATACACTGTGGGTAGTACAAGAACATGTAACAAAGACATCGTCATTACAAGTATTGGCCTACTCCTTGAGGCTTGATAAGTAGTAGTAAGCCCAATAACGTATACGCCCAAGTTCATATGTGCATGCTGCATAACGATTCTGTGTTACCGTACCACAGTGCCATGCCGCACCTCCCACAGTGGGTGTCTTACCTGCCGTACTGTAGATCTGTATTGCGACTGAATAAAGGGGCAACTGTTGACCTGATGGCTGACATGCCCCATCAACATGTTGGCATGCGACAAGCAAAGCAGCAAAACCTCGCCAGACCAGACTGATATTCTTCATGATGCCTTCCCACTGATTCATGACTGCGCCACGACGGGTGCAAGACCTGGAAAAATCTTACGAAGGGCCATGCAACCCATGGGGCTATAGGCTACAAGATCAATATTCGCTGTAGTTTCCTCTCAGGTTGACCTGTGGCAGGTAGGGGAGGAGGCAGGTTCTCGTCACCGCACCTGGGCTACCCAAATATGACTGCAAACATCAACTGCATGTGCCTACTGGTACTAAGGATTATGCATTCATATTTCTCAATGCAGATATTGCTTGATCATGAAGCATGACTGCCACTGCATTCCACATCGCTACAGGTGCCGGCGGGACAACTAGAGTAGAAGCCTTAAATTGGGGTTGCATGCATCATCACGACATATGCTGCTGCACCTCTGGAGCAGCGCCAAAAGTGAACCTCTATCTGACAGGCTCACCACCACCCACCGCAGCAAAGTAAGCCGAGGGCATCATATGGTCGCAAGGATACTACTGTGTGGTGTTGCCATACATTTCTTTTTCATGTGACAAACCCATCTTCGCCATGGTACGGCCAGTGATTGACACAATGTAGACACTCAGCGCCGTTTAAAACAACTGCGACTGCTGCCAATGTTTGTAGATATAAGGTTGTTTAACATCAATAATGGGCTTGGGGGGGCAATGTGTTTAATCCTCCTCCTCCTCATCGAACTCGCCCTCCTCCTCAGCAGAGGCGTCCTGGTACTGCTGGTACTCAGAGACGAGATCGTTCATGTTGGACTCGGCCTCCGTGAACTCCATCTCATCCATGCCCTCACCAGTGTACCAGTGCAGGAAGGCCTTGCGGCGGAACATGGCAGTGAACTGCTCGGACACGCGCTTGAACATCTCCTGCACGGCGGTGGAGTTGCCGACAAACGTGGCAGACATCTTGAGGCCCTTGGGGGGGATGTCGCACACAGAGGACTTCACGTTGTTGGGGATCCACTCCACGAAGTAGGACGAGTTCTTGTTCTGCACGTTGAGCATCTGCTCATCCACCTCCTTGGTGGACATGCGTCCGCGGAAGAGGGCCGAGGCGGTCAGGTAGCGGCCGTGGCGAGGGTCAGCGGCGCACATCATGTTCTTGGCGTCCCACATCTGCTGGGTCAGCTCGGGGACGGTGAGCGCGCGGTACTGCTGGGACCCGCGAGAGGTCAGGGGGGTGAAGCCAACCATGAAGAAGTGGAGACGAGGGAAAGGGATCAGGTTGACCGCCAGCTTGCGCAGGTCAGCGTTCAGCTGGCCGGGGAAACGAAGGCAGCAGGTGACGCCGGACATGACCGCAGAGATAAGGTGGTTGAGGTCGCCGAAGGTGGGGGTGGTGAGCTTCAGGGTGCGGAAGCAGATGTCGTACAGAGCCTCGTTATCGAGGATCATGCACTCGTCGGCGTTCTCGACCAGCTGATGCACGGACAGGGTGGCGTTGTAGGGCTCCACCACGGTGTCAGACACCTTGGGGGAGGGCACCACGGAGAAGGTGAGCATCATCCGGTCGGGGTACTCCTCGCGAATCTTGGAGATAAGCAGCGTGCCCATGCCGGAGCCAGTGCCGCCACCGAGAGAGTGGCAGACCTGGAAGCCTGGAGATGGCGGATGCAGATGCGTTAGTTGGCAGTAACACACATGTTCATGTGTTATGAATCACAAAGAAAGCGAAAACTCACCCTGCAGGCAATCGCAGGACTCGGCCTCCTTGCGGACCACGTCCAGCACGGAGTCAATGAGCTCGGCGCCCTCGGTGTAGTGACCCTTGGCCCAGTTGTTACCGGCGCCAGTCTGGCCGAACACAAAGTTGTCGGGGCGGAAGATCTGGCCGTAGGGGCCTGAGCGGACAGAGTCCATAGTGCCGGGCTCCAGGTCCATCAGGATGCCGCGGGGCACGTAGCGGCCGCCGGAGGCCTCGTTGAAGTACACGTTGATGCGCTCCAGCTGCAGGTCGGAGTCGCCGCGGTAGGTTCCGGTGGGGTCGATGCCATGCTCATCGCACACAACCTGCGGTGGAGAAGGCGGAAACGGGCGCCGATGCCGTCAGATAGAGATGGCAGCAGAGTGAGGACACTACTGGGGCTCCACAATACATTATGGCAGATGATTGCGAGCGACAACGACGCAAACCGGACCGCGCTCGGCAGAGCGCTATGACATCACATGGGAGCGGTGACCTCAAGCGGCCAAAAGCTTATGAAAGTTGACCTTCAAAGAGCGCGAGATCGGGACTGCGGACACTTCGGTTTCCAGGCCGGGCGAGGCGATGCAGGCCGGAGCAAGGGGGAGTCAACTGTGTAGGAGGAAGCCGCTACCGACGTCACCCGGCTATTTTTGTCAACCGAAGGAGCGCTTGGACGAATATGACTACATGCCGCGGCTGCTGAGAGTCGCAGGCAGTTGAGCCGCACGAACCTGGGGGGTTTCATGATACGCTACGTTGACCGAGTTCGGAGATGGGCAGGGAGCGCGTGGTATGGTGCTGCGTGTGGACGTGGCCGCGGTCGGCGCGGGAGAGTCGGGGTGGAGCAGGCGCGACATGTACGACGACAGCTCACCGACCAAGAGCACGGAACCGTCGAAGCAACCGAACCACACACGGCAGCGCACGAGCGCTACGACGGGCGATCTAACCATGCAGTACACGGCGATGAGTGGCATGGGTAAGCGCGGGTGGGCCCGTCCCGGGTCCGGTCCACTTCCTGTGACTACCATCCTCCAACCTCAGTTCGGTACTGTTTGACGACAACCCCACGACAACGTATACCGGAAACCGGCCAGCCGTGTCAAATCAACCGACCCGCGGGAAGGGCCCGTGGCGCACCTCCCAGAACTTGGCGCCGATCTGGTTGCCGCACTGGCCGCCCTGGATGTGCACGATCTCACGCATGTTGGCTTGGTGGTGGTGGTGGGTCGGTGAAAGTCGCTAGAGAGTCGGTCTCTGCTCTCAGTGCGACTGCGGGCGTTTGTGTGCAGGGAGACCGCGGCACGCGGTAATACATCTCCATACTCGTCAGCCGCCAGGCCGACCAAGCGGGCCGCCCCCCCGCGCCCAGCCCGCGCCCGCCCATGTGCGGCCGGCCAGCTGGGTCCGGGCCGCTCAGACCGCGGCGCGTGACGAAAAGCATCCGAATACTTGCCATCCAGTATGTAGCGACTGTCATTTTGAAATATTATTATCAAATGAAATGCAGCCACTCAGCGCATGGTATCATCAGCGCGACCACTCGTGGTAAAGTACTAAATCCGTACATGAATTAGTTGTTGACATATAATATAATCGGTAGCCGCACGCTACCTTTTCGCCCTACCTATTCGCCCCCGGCCGGGCCGGTCCCGGGCGGGACAGGACTGGCGTGCCAGCGAGGATCGGTCCATATGTTAAGATCCATGTGGACATACGGGCCATGTGTACATGGAGCGGTCCATGTGAACATGGAGCCTGCATTGACCCATGTCCACATGGCCCGTACCATGTACACATGGAGTTAACCCGAAACGGTCCATGTGAACACGGGTCGTTGGCTGACCCGTGTACACATGGACTGCCCTCGACAAACGACCATGTACACACGGACCGGCCCATGTGCGCATGGAGCGCAGTACTTGGACCATTTACACATGGATCCACGCAATCCGGCCCATGTGTGATATGGTAAGTTTCTGTCCGCATTTTAAGACAGAATTAATTTGATTTCAATTAAGTTCAAATTAAGTAGCATATTCCATTAACTTTAAATTATAGTGAAATTAAAGAGAGACTTCGATTAAATTTTATTTTATTCTAGAATTTAGTTCATTACACGGACTCGGGTGGCAGCTCCCTGAGCGCCTGTGCCAGCACCATGGTCCTCAATGTTCCGACAACAGTTGTTATCGGGGTGACACCTAGATGTGCATTTCCTACCAGCTTTGCGGCAACTGCACACACTGGCGGCACGCAGCCGTTTACATGTGCATTTGATCATTCTCGGCCCCAAATAGTGACACAGATCTTACACCTTCTCTGAGGGAGATCTTCTTTCATGATGCTTGGTCGCTCCACTTCTCTACCACACCCGCCAAGCCCACCCGCGCGGGTGCAATGTTGCGCAACTGATCCATATCTTGCTGCCCATATGTGGTCTTGATAACACCTGCGTCCACAGCCACTCAGTAAGAATTGCATTCTGTGACCTGCAAAACAGGGGGCTGGGGAGGGCATTTGAGAAAGAAGATGTGCGCGTCATCACTAGGACACATCAAGCATTGCGTGCAACTGGCATCAGTATACAACAAGAGGAGCATAACATAACTCACCTCACTCACCATGCATGTCAGGAATCTCGGGTCCACCTTGCCACGGTCCTCCTTTGCGAACGGCTCTCTGACCACATCACCCACCACCGGTGCTGGGCCGGCCTTGGCAGCGACCCGGGCACGCATCACCCTAGCCTGCTTGGCCTGTGCAGTACCGCACTGAGCCCTGATTGCGTGCCGCCCGGGACTGTTGGCCAGCTGGGAGGGAGATACTGGACTACAATCGCCAACGGCCGCGCGTGCTTGCACGAGGACTTGTGGAGTAGCCTCCGCTGCTGCAGCCGGAAGCACTGGTGGCTCCTTGGGAGACCTTTGCCTCTTACGGCCCACTGACTCACAGGACGAGGCAGCTGCATCGGTGGCTGCACTTGTCGTTTCAACAGAGCGATGCACCACATCCACTGTCCCAGCCGCCATGCAATCGTTGCTGCAGTGGCCATCATCCGTTCCACCTGCGTGCAAGACACATGAGTGACACAGTCACACCCATGCCATAAATAACGGGCATGTTGACAAGATTGACAGCAACAACAGCTACTTGTGGATATGACATGGTAGAAGGCATTGCCGGGCGCACACTGATGACCCTTGACAAGGCCGGCTGTGGGGATAAACATTCCAATCTTGCAATGCCCACCCACCATCGCACCAAGCCTTGCATGGGGCGCAATATGTGTCCGGGTCCCATGGCAAGTTGGGGTCTGGGACGCGTAGTATCTGCTGGTCCTCATTGCGAGTCAGCAGCTGCTCATCGTGCTGTGCGTTCACGCTAATCCTGGACGTGATGGGCAGATCTTTTTCGTGTACACGGAGGAGCGGGGAGCAGGGAAACATAAGTTAGCACTTGTGTGTTTATGATGTATATGCTGTGGAATACGAGCTAGCACTGCTACATAATTATAGTATTCAAAATAAATACATAATACAGCAAACACAAATAAAAAATATAATAAGTATTACTTAGAGAGAGAGAGAGAGAGAGAGAGAGAGAGAGAGAGAGATACATTACAATGAAAGGTATGGCCGTGGCTAGAGGACATTATCATAACAGTATGTACAACATCATAATCTAATATACATAACCCAATACCAGCAGCAGTAATTATATATAAAACCCAACATATATAATATTAACATACGGTAATAAGAGTAGTGATAATACTACTGTCGATTGTTATATTAGTTAAAGAGTTGATTATAATCACATTCATATAATCATTGCTCAGCACTTATTTATGCTATGGTGCAGCACATGCGCAGCATGGCAGGCCAACAATACTGCAACGGCTTTGCGGGCATTCACCAACTGGGAGAGGCGCTGGCGTTCTGAAGGCATCCATGTCTTCCTGCTCTTGTGGCTGCTGCTCTTGTCCCGCCTGCTCCTCTGCCTGCTATTCCTTTTTGTCAAAGGGCGATTGGGGGACTTGTTTTCATCACACCAATGTGGGATGTACTCCTCGATGTTGCGGTTGAATCTTTCCATGCCGCCGGTGTAGCTCTCCCTGTTACCATTTGGCAGCCAGGCAAGAGCTTTTTGGTGCTTTCAATCACCTGCAATCACAACACGCACATATCTTAGACTTGCACTTGTATGCAGGCTGAGCTCACATATCTTTGACGACACGCCTGGGGATGTTGCAGTACCTTCCCAGAATCATTTTGTGAAGCTTCTTGAGCTGCACATTGTGATTGGGGGAGGGTACACTTAGTGGTGTGTACGTAGCCAACATGCAGTGGCAGCAAGCAGAGCGGGACAATGGAAGGGCTCAGGGAGGTACACCTTGGCGTGCACCCCTTTGAGGTGCAAATCCCGGATGTGTTCGAAGACCATCCCGCCGAGACTTTCGAGCTTCACCTGCTCCAGAGGGACATTTATGTCCTCCTTCTGGATGAGCATTCGCAGTCTCCGCAGGTCAGGATATCGAAGCGGCGCTTTGTAGCCCAGGCCCGCGATCATTCCTGCTCGACAGTCCAACAAGAAGAGCACTTTGCACCTCAGTACATGGCAGACGCGGCGCCAGTTTATTTCGACTCGGCGCGGCAGTACAGGCGGCGGCTGCAAGTGCCCGCCCAGTTGCATGCCGTACCGTAGAATCGGCGTCAGCAGCGGAGCTACAGGCGCAAACAACGAGGCAAAATAGTCGACTGTCGGGAACTGTACTATGTAGGGGATGAGCGGGCCGGTGCGCGATCGGGTCGGCTAAACGTCAGACTGTACAGTGATAACACGCGGACCCGCCTACCCGCGAGGTCTGTGGCCCATATCGGGGGGGCAACCTGCGAACAAGGCATGTCGGCGGGCCCCACCTCTCTCGTCGTTTGGTCGAAGATACGGAGGGTTTGCATGGCTTCATTGTACTCTGCCTCTGTCCGCAACGTCTGGTTGTCTCGACGTTGCCCCACATACTCACGAAGTCCCTTGTTGAAGACGTCGCGATGCGCCTGCACCACCGATGGTGCCTCAACCTCCGCTTCATCTTCGGCCGGCCCATCCTCCGGTGCGGCAGCGCCTGCGGTAGTATCAGTATTGCCTAAGGCCATAGTATCGACCAGAGCCGGCCAGAGCCGGGAAGAGGCGGTCTCGGAGAGGAGAGTTGCACAGCTGCGACTGAGTGCTACTGTGGGGACGAGTGAGCACGGCCTGTCCGCGCGCAGGGGGTTTTAATAGCTACTGTACCTGGCGCCCGATCGCAGCTCCCGCGCCGGCACGGCACTCGTCCGCAGAATGGCGGGCGCCGCAGCGCCAACCACCACCTGCCCGTACAAAGGCCGGGTCTTAACCGCGATCCGGCGCCTGCCCGAACAACGCCTTACCCGCCACCGTGCGTCGTGGCCATGTGCAGATGGGCTTGCCCAGCGCGGCCCATTTGAACATGGGACGCGACAGACGTTCCATGCTAACATGGGTCGACCCATGTGGACATGGGCCGACAGACGGCCTATGTCCACACGGATACGACCCGGATTGCTCCATGTGTACATGGTACGGGGCCATGTGGACATGGGTCAATGGAGGCTCCGTGTCCACATGGACCGCTCCATGTACACATGGACCGCATGTCCACATGGATCTTAACACATAGACGAGGGGTTCGGTACAATTTCATGCCGCCAGGCTGTCCCCGACATGTCGCATGATGACTTCCTCGTCGCGAGACCTCGCGAAAGCGCGCTACATCCACGGCAACAGTTTTTTTACAATCAGGGCTTTCACACATGCGCACTACAAACATAACTAACATTGACTATGAAAGGTTGCCAGCAAAAGAGAGACATAGGCCTGAAACCAAGGTCGAGCAGGAGGCCAGGGAGCCAAGAACCAAGGAAGAGCCAAGGGAACCACGAAGTCGCCAAGCTGCCAGGAACCAAAGGGTCAAGGGACCACCGCCCCGCCGGGGTAGCCAGGCCATCAGCTGCGGCGAGTACGCTTGCAGCCAATGACCCGGATGATAGCAACACAAGCCGACGAGCGACGCGACGCACGCGCATGAGCACCATCACGTGCCGCGCGCGCGGCCGCGACCCCGCCAAGAGCGTTGTATGCATGTCCCATGTTGCTTGATGAGCATGGAGAAACGCACGGCGGCGCCACGCAGACCAAAGCTGGCCGATTTTTTGGCCACTGTGTGTGTGGCTAGCTTTCGCGAGCTCCATGCACCAAGAAGGCCTCCGCGTGCGGGGCCAGCGAGCCAAACTCGGAAACGGCGAAAGGAACAAAGCGAAGCATGCCGGGGGCGTTTCGGACACTCTGTCATACTTTTGAATTTGTGGCGCTCTGCAGCCCGCAATGCAGTCGTTGGATCCGAGCTTGACACGCCGAGGATAGGGTTTTTACCACCATAAATTACCCAAAAAGCCCAACGTCGGCCGGCCGGCCGGCCGGCCGTCGCTGCCTTTGCTTCGGAAGAGAAACAAGCACCGACGGGCCCGTGAGGATCTTGACACCCACGCCCAGAGCGGACTTCACGTCGTGGCAAACGTCGGAAAGGCCATGTGCCGTCCACTCGTGTGCGGCGTGATTGGAGTCGCCCCGGGAGCAACGTGCCACGTGATCAGCGCACGCGACCGCCCAAGTTGAAGGAGTGAATTCCACCCCAAACTTCTCAAAACGGGCCAGCATGCCTTGTACCGAGAAGGAGCAAAAAGCACAAGGGCAGGGCTCGCCAAGGCGGGAGAGGGGATGAGCCGCCGGAAGGCCAAATGGGCGGCAAGCGGCAACGCGGAACATGGAATCGTAGTACTCAGGGGAACGCTCACGGACTTCATCAAGGCGACCCTCACTTGGAGGATCAGTCACCAGGAGCGTTGTCGCAACGCTTAAGAGGCGGCCCCGAAAGCGTGACATTTATATATCGCGTGGCAGCTGCACGATAATTTGCTTGAAGCATATCGAGGCGGTATGAAGAAGAACGCCCATGTTGCTAGACGTCCTTTCCTGATACATGAAATTTGGAACAACAACTTGGAGTGAGCTATCTCGTTTTATCATAAACTTCTTCGTCCCATTTACAAAAGAACGATGATATTGTGTATCCATCATAAATGTACGTAGTTCCGAGACTGCCAGAGTCCATCTACGCCATGGTGAATACGTTTGCGGCTTAGATACGTATATGATGACTCTTTCACGTTAAGAGAGGGTGCGTAAAGCTATCAAACTGAATTGGACTATTATCATGGCCGAGCAAGCTACTTCCAGTATCCCCGGTGGTGGTGGTGGTGGTCGTGGTCGCGGTTGTGGCCGTGGGCGGGATAATGGTGCTTTGTCGAGGCGGTGGCCGACATGGCGGCCGTCACTATATATAATGACCATTTCGACCCAATTGACATGGTCTTTGCTATGGCCATCAACATGATGCCCCAGCAACATATATCATCCGAGTTATCAACCTACTGATGGTGACCGAGTGTTGCCATTGCTACATCGGTGCCTTCGATCATCTGTAGCACGGCTGTCCCAACAATATTATGATATGCCATGTTTTTTCCCGATACATATGTACACAACACACACACACACACACACATACACACACACACACACTACTCGATCGATTTGAAATGTCGACGCTGCATATGCAGACCGCCGACGGCGGGCTTATTTGTTGTATGTGTATTTTTATCGTCCACGCCACATACAGCGTGATGCGCCGACTACGGTGGGACATCGTCGGCCAGCATGTTGTATCCCCATGGCTCCGCCACAACCCTGTATTATTGCAACTATTATATCCATCATCTCGCCGATATAATAATTCCTCCGGGTGCTCGGGTTGTGAGACGACTGCTTTTGCTAATATGGACGTAATTTGTGTACGCGCGCCGTACGCGCATAAGAGCTTGATATTGCTGCTGCCCAGCCATACCCCACTTCGAGCCCCTCTGGTGTGCTCAGTTCAGCCACGGTTTTGAGGCTTTTCCCGTGGTTCAGCTTGCCGCTAATATGCCCCCGCACAGTCTGGCACGGTAAGCGCTATGATCTTGATGCATTAATACGCCGCGCGCCGACGAAAGGTTGGTCACGCGTGGCCAGCAACTATCTGCGGCGGATATACTATCATATTTTACATCATATAATCATTTATCTACAGTAATCACTCGCAAACACGACGAGCGCGCGCCTCAATACTTTCCGATTATGCCGGTTTCGTCAAATTCGACAAATTCCGCCGTGCTTATTACTAAGCGCCAGCATACCTAGGCCACAATCGGCATTTTTGTTAATTTACTATTAGTTACCTTTACTGGTATTTTACTAGTAAGAACATACCCCAAGCGTGCGGCGCGTTCCGCGTCAAGCATGCTGCCTTTTGAGGGATATTGCTCTCCGCATCTTGTCATGCTCGCCCACCGCATACCATGTGGAGCGTATGAATTCTGTCCACAAGCGTGTGGCCACCAAGAACCGCGCTTTAATTCTTAATATGTTATTGATGTGACAGTCATACGAGTGCGATATACTATATATCTACGAGATAGCACCTGCAATATGTGTCCGAGTACTAGTACGATGTGTACCTCGGACTGCGATGAGTATATGTACTGTAAAATGCTGCCAGCATATGGCAAGAGTTGTTCTTTTGAGACGACGAATAATGTCGCCTCGATTGTTGCACTGGTTTCGGAGCATGAGTTTCGATCCATGGACTTACTAGGGGTCACCGTTTCGATCCCCAATGTTGTCGAGAATTGGTGTCTCGCGGGCTGGCTGGGGGAATTGTAGTGTGACAATTATACGAGTACGAAATACTACGAGTTAGTACTTGTACTATGTGTACGAGTACTAGTACGATGTGTACATGAGACTGCGATGAGTATAATTATGTACCGCCGTGTAATGTTGCCATGTGGCAAAAGTCGTTCTTTGAGCAGACGAATGTCGCCTCGATTTTTCATCGCGGGGGGGGGGGGGGGGGGGGGGAGGGGGGGATGTAGTGTGACAATCGAGGCGAAATTCGTCTCAGCAAAAGAACAACTCTTGCCACACGGCAGCATTATATAGTACATACACTCATCGCAGTCTCAGGTACACATCGTACTACTACTCGCACACATATATTACATGTATTGACTCGCAGCATATATATAGTACTCGCATAATTGTCACAATTGAGAATGTAGTGAAGTTATGTAGTGAAGTTGTATTAATATGTGAATTTGCGCTTGCGCTGGGTCAAGCAAAACCCCAAGAACCCTAGCACCCCATGTTGATGACGCAATGATCATTCTTGACTTGTAAAGCGAGTAGATATAGTGCGCAACACACATTGTAACAAGGTGAATGACCACTTTCGCTGCCGTCGCTGATGTGCTTGTGAGTCAAATGTGCTATATAAAACATGAGCTCTAGCAATACAGCATCCCACAAAAGTCTTTGCACACAAAAATCCGTGCGTATCCTCGCCTAGGTGCCCATGCCATGGGGCCACAGGCCATGGAGCCTTGTAATCCAGTGTATGCAAGCCTCCTACGCCGAGGAGGCAGCCATTTCTCCCGGTTATTGCACTTTTAGAATTGTTCTTCGGCAATGGCATTGTTTAGCATATGGCTAAAACCACAGAAAAACGGGCGATGAGTAGGGGGCAACTTGTTGGCGGCGTAGTTACCATCCGTCGCATATGCCCGCGCGCTGCCGGTGGTGGGTGGACGTATGCATGCGCTGTAAGACGACCGAGCTTCAGCCCAATCCATGCACGCTACCGATGCAATGCATGACATTTCCATGAGAGTGTGCTAGAAATGCCGCCGTCGTGATGGGGGCAATCATCCAACATTTTTCCAAGCTGCAAGATAAGCGCCGTTGGCCGCGCCTTGCTGGGTGAAAGTAGCACACATAAAGTGCCTTCAATTCCATATGTGCATGCTTTTACTGCCCGCACCGTAGGCTAAGCGCGGGCTGCCCCCCTCGACAACAATGTCGCCACTGCTGCACATCTCTGCGCGCATGTTGTAACACATGCCACCCATCATCCAAGGGGAAAAGCCAAAATGATGACGGGGTCCGCGCGACGTGGAAACCTATCCAAGGGCTTCTTGCGCATGGGAGCTTGCGTGAAAGGGCACATTACATGCCCCCATCATGCGCCCCCACCCGCATTCAGTGGGCTGGCTGGTATACCAGAACAGGGGGGGGGGGATAACTTTCATAGGCCACAACATTTCGAAATTTTATCGAATTGGGCTCTAAATTAGTGCCATGGAAAGCGCAAGTCACGGGCTTTCCATCGCACTAATTTACAGATCGCACTAGACTTACGGGGTTTTTTAGATGCTCGCGCGGCGCGCGCTGTAAGAGTTGGATACGTGCTTGCCCCACCGTGTAGAGCTAGTTGCGCGCTACCATATGAAGCGGTTGCCAAAAGGTGCGCATGCTCATTACAAAACAGTTCCCCGCCTACACGAGTACGTGCCTCGTGATATATAGGTCTTGTGTAACGCTGATGTGCGTGGGCATTATGAGCGGTTGGAAGGCGCACTGCGGGATCACTCGCGGTACCATGCGAGCACATCTTTGGTCAGTCTATTGCTATATAGCCATGCCAGAGACTCCGCATGTGCTGCGCGTAGGAATATTTTTCTGAATATTTGTGCTAATGTAACTCGAGATGTGCGAAATTCGTGCCTCGTTTTAACATCTACAGACACCTCAATGTACACGGCCAAATCTATTCAATCTAAAATATGGGGGTTGTAGCCAGCACTCCTACCCAACATACCCCTATATTAGGATTGGCGCCACGCGCTTCGAGTGCGCGTGAGCACAGACCCTAACCAAAGTAGGGTTTGTCATTTATTTTGAAGCGTCGTAGTGTATTCTTAAAATTAGAAAGTTCCATAAATTATTAGGCGCGGGTATCAACCGTATAATACATTAAATTACTAGCAGGCGCCAGCAGATGCGATATGATACGAGATCTACGTCCCATATGTGGTACGGGTTAGTAGCGACGGTCTTCCCTCGGCCCTCGCCGTCATATCTGCTGAATGCCCCTTTAGACGGTTTGAGTACAGTAGTATCCCAATACAGATAAAGCGCTAATAAAGCAGCATGGACCGTAAGGTCGTAAGGATTATGGATACCGGCTGTAAATGAATACAGGTACTTGGTACGGTCATTAAGTCGGATTTCGGTATGCAACACATAGTAGACGACCGGATTGAGAAGGGTAAACGCACCATTGAGGCGCTGGATTCGGTACTAGTCGGTGGACGGGACATAATTCCTATTAATGTGCGTGTCTCTGTCTTTAAAACCTGTGTAATGCCGGGTTTAACTTATGGGTGTGAAGTATGGGGCATGGATAGAGCTAGCGGCGCAAACAAATTACAAACCGTACTCAATCAGTGCTTGCTGTGCCTCATTGGGGTGGGTAAAAACTCCCCTGGGGTGGCCATTGCACCGATGATGCGGGAATTGGATATTGCGCCCATAGAGGCTACGGCGGCTGCGGCACGGGCTCGGGCGTTCCTTTAAGCATCCGACTTGAATACATGTATATATAACCCATTTAGTAGATCAGCCAAGTCGGGCGCGCCCTAAGACGTGGACGTCGGCGGGGACTGTGCGGTGGTTAGATCGAGTAGCTAGCTAGGGCGAACGTAGGGCTAGCTGAGGGGGCGCACCTTCCACTTGAGTGGAGGTCACTAGCCGCGCGCGATGCCGCTAAACTAGTAAAGGCATCGGTGTGGGCGCGTTACGAATCGTCGGCATCGTTAGCACGCAATAACACATGGGGTATATATGTCCATGCGTCCTATGCGTCAAACCCGTTGCCACAGTACGGTGTGGCGGGTGCCCAGCGGGGGTTGTGGCCAGGCTGCACATTATGATACAATACGCACCCGAGTATTTACCACTACCCGCCGATTGGCCCGGATTCATGCCATGCCTGAGCGGTTCCTTGAACACTGCCATGCGTGTAGTGGCGGAGGTGAATCTGAGACTATCGAACATATGTTGGTGGAGTGCCCGCGGTGGGGGTATCACCGTCATACACCCCTGCACATAAGTTTGGGGTCCCTTTTCGGCAGTCTCAAGACTTCAGAAGTCTAGGGTACCTGAACGTAGGGCATATGAGATGAAACCCTGGAATCTCAGAGGGTTTTATAAAACCTGCATGATGAGGGGCTGAAACCGAAGCTTAAAGACCTTTGACTGGGGAATCACGCTGCAATTGGTGCGTGGATGGGCGTCGCGTGCAACTGCACCAAAACCGGGGTCGGTATCACGCACACGCCGACGCGCGTGAATAGACAACCAAACGGCGGGATGGCCATGAACGCGTGAGGAAACACATTGGCGAGGGGCTCGGGTGCGTTTGGTTGGGGTGCAGCCGTGTGGGCGGCGGCCAGTACATGTCGCGTTGCAATACTGGCATGGCATCAGTGTCGGCCACGCGCAGCAACACCCCATTGACTTTAAAACGCTATAACTTCTCAGGGTTTGCTCAGAAAAAACTTTTTAAAACTACCACGCAATTCCTCGTTCAAATCTGCGTCGAAAACAATCTTCCAAAATCAAAAATCTTTTTTTGGGTCCCCGGAAAAAATCCCCAAAGATGATCATCCAAGTTGCCCCTCACTGCCTCATGTGCCCACCCATATCGGGCTCGTGGCTTTGCGCCAAGTGCGTGTCTAAGCCCCATACTCAGTTGCGCGAGAGAGTTGTGTATGTGGATGACCACGGACCACCAACACCTGGCATGTGCCACCTCCTAGCGATACACACATCTACCAGCCAAAATGCCAATTTCCACAGCATTTTTCAAGGAATTTCATGTTAATCAAAATCCACGCCCCTACCGCGCCACCCCGCCCACGAAACGGTGCAACTCGCATTCCACCACGCGCCCCCATAGTAGAGCATTGCCCTACACCAAGGGGGCCATCGAGCGCCTCTCCTACGTGCGGTCGCCACAGAAACAACCGTATTTTCACCCCAAAACTGCTCCCCACAGTGGCCAACTTGTCGTTGGGGTGTCACGTCGTGCCTATAGCGACATGCTTTCAGTGGCCTACACGCACGGTGTGTGCAAATTATGCCAAGGGCCGTATCCACCGAGTTTGGTGCGACGAGTGCCGCAATTTCCATAGGTTTGGACGGTTGGCGCAACCCACAACTTTCTGGCGCCAACGCATCATGCAATGATTTCGCGTTTTTTGAAAGGGCGCCCACAAATGGTCGTGTTGTCGCGCGGGTGGGTATAAAGCGCACAATAGGCGTTCGCCCGAACTATTCCCACTGTAGTTAGCATGTATGCACATGCAGCCGGCGTTATCCTCGCCCATGCATGCGCTTTGCGATCGAAAATGCAAAACCCGGACTTATGTGGAAAGGTGTACTTTGGGTTGTTCGTTCCCGAGCTACTAGTAGTTCAGGGATTTTATTACCCCCTTCCTATACATGAATGATAACTTTTTCTTAACTCGTAACGGTACCCGGTACGGGTACAGTGGACGGTCAAGATCTCGTCCATCTGTGCCCGCGGCGATCTGACGGTCCGTGTAAACCGGGTATCGCTATTGATAATTATCATTGCTAAACCTAATTATCTATCCCGAAACCGCTCGGGAATGAGGAGCGCTAGAGTTATTACAGATAATGATAACTTTTCCGTCCCGTACGGTACGTTTTTAACGCCCGTGTGCCCGCCGCCCGCCTGTACGTGTCGCCTCTGCCACCCGGTCCGACCGCCATTGCGGACCATCAGCTCGAGATCCCCGCCCGCGTTGCCCCCCTGTGCGCACCTGTAGGCGCACCCACAGGCGCCCAAAGGACCCACAGGCGTCTGCACCGCACGCCCACAGCGGCCATCGCGCCACAGATATGCGGAGCCCCTCAGCTAGCAGCGGGACGCGGGCCCGCGTGTCGCCCGCCGCGCGGAGGGTAGTGGCGACGATGCTCGTCCCCTAAGCCACCGTAATCCCACAGTTCGTTGATCATCTTCGGTGTCGTACGGGCGGGGCGGAAGTCGCTGCGCTTGGCTGGGCCGAGGAGGTGTCGGCAAGTGGGTTTGGGTGGAGGATGCGGAGTGCGGGCGATGCCGGGTGAGCTGCCCGGTACCGGTACGGTTCCCGCGGGAATCCGCTATCCTGTGCGGGCGGCGGTGATGACGGAATGATAACTTATCATTCGCACTGTATCGGACCGTGGCCGCGATATAAATGATAAAGTCACCAGGAAAAGTTATGAAAGATAGTTATGAAAGTCTGTAAGGATTAAGGATTATAGGAAGGGGGTTAGTAGTAAGATTATTGCGTCAACACCTGAGGACTTAGCTGCCTTTATTTTGGGCGGGGTCTCCCCCTCCCTTCACGGCGCCCTGGATTTTTTTTTTACTAGGAAGGGAAATTTTTCCAGCTATGGCGTCGGGCCCTCATCCCTCACATTGCCTTCTTTGTTGCACATGTATGTGTCGCACTCCCGAAATGCTTTGCTCCGCGGGTAGGGCTTGCCCCAACTCGCATTACTCGAATGGGCCGACGCCCAAACGGGTAGGGCGGACCTTTCGTGGTCAGTGCCGGGTATTTTGATGGCAGTGTTTTCGACGGTGATCGTCCACCAGTGTTGGAAATTCTGTCACTGGCAGCTAATTAGTCTTGCAGAATGCTGCGGCAATTTGCTTGATTACTATAACGGAGAGTCGCCTACCCAGGGCTTTCCGTAACTGGATTGCTGCCTAAACGGCCGTCGTAGAGACGCTGCAAGGGTTTCACTCGGGGGTCCTGTCTCGGGGGCGGGAAAAAAAGGATTGTGGATACACCCAGCAGTCGCGCCCTGGTCCTATCCTTGCGTCGTCCTCTTCCGTGGCACTAAGGCTGCGAGCATAATCGTTTATCGCTCTTTCACGGCTGCGAGCAGTAGGCATTAGCAGCGTCGATACTGCTCGCACACAGAGCAACCGCTTCCGGCCCGCTGCCAGCAGCACGTCTCGAGGCGCTCCGAAGCCCAACTCAGTGGGGGGCCCCCTTGCTGCGCGGCATGGAGCGGCTCGTCGCAGCCGCCGTAAACGGCCGCTCCTTACTTGCGGGGCAGGGCGTCGCGCGCGCGGCAGCGGTGGCGGCAGTGGGCACGCTGCTGCCACCGCTGGAGCGGCTGCTATGCGTCGGGCGGCAAGAGCGAGCTCTTTCGCAGCTGAAGGCGAGTACCGACGACAAGGGGGGCCGTGTCGTTATTGCTCGCAGCCGCCCTGCGCCCACAACCCCCCCCCCCCCCCCCCCCCCCCACGGGCCCGCCTTGCAGGCCTGCGCCCCCATCACCTGGGGCTAACCCTGCACATGTTCCTGTGGCCTGCCAACACTACCCCAGCAGGCCCCTCAGCCTCCCACAGCAGGCGCGCAGGCAGCTGCGTTTTCAGTGCGCTCATGCACGCCCAACAGCTCGCTGCAGGTGGGTGTCCCCCTCTCATCGCTCTTCCCTGGTGCCGACGCCAGGCGCTGCCCAACCCTGCTACCCTCCTCACAGCAGCCCCAACCGCCATCTTTACCGGCACAACCCCTGCTCCGGCGGGCGCAGCCAGCCCTGCAGCTATGCTGAGCCGCAGTCCGGCGCACGTCTGGCCTCGCAGGCGCACAGCAACCCCCGGTCCGCCCGGCCCACCTCCCTCCTCCTGAGCTTCCTGCTAGGCAGCGGCTGCGGCGCGGCTGGCACGGCCGTATACACCTCTTCCGCCCTCAACAGCGTGCCGGAGGAGGGGTGCAGCGCGGGCAGCAGGGGGCCAAGCGGCTGGGGCGGCCCCCAGAGCACCGCCTGGTGGGACCACACTCGGCTGCAGGAGGCGGTGGGCGGCCTGCTGGGTGCTGCTGCCGCCGCAGCCTCTGTCGGAACAGCCAAGCGCTCCCGCGTGGCACAGCTGGAGTCCGCAACCGACACGGCAGCCGGCGCCCTCGGCCGGCACTTCATCGCGGACGCGGCGGCAAAGGCCTTCCCGGCGGTCGTCAACATTACTGTCAACCACAACGTTGCGCCACCGAGTCGCAGCTTTGGGGTGTACGGCGGAAAGTGGGCCCCGCCCTTCCCCCCTCCATCCCATCCCATCCTCTCTCTCTCTCCCGCTTCTCTGCTGCCTATTGAAACTTATGCTCTGCAAGTGGGACTCGCGATCCCGGCAGGTGCGTTCCTTTGTGAGTATATTTAAAATATGTTATGTATATTTATAAATATCGTAGCACGTAGTTGCCATATATTCACAGGAGGAAGCTGCTAGGAGCAATTAGATCACGATCTATTCAAGCCAAACTAACACACATCGCTGCGTCTGCGCGTGAGAAGCCGCCAATTCCAGAATATACCGTGACAGTTACTGAACGTTAGAATGCGCTTTATATTGGGACTCGTAAGCGTGCGACTCAATTCTCATTTATAACATTTTAGACTCGCTCGGTGATACTCTGGTCGGACTGTGTTGGTTTCCAATGCGTTGCAATGTTCTGTCCACGTGTTCCAAAAACTATCAGTTTATAAGTAGTGAGTAGCCAGTAAGTAGTGTTTGCGGGTGCGTCAATGTTCTGCCCCGATCCGCGGGCGGCATGACTGGTACGCCACAAGAGCTCAGGGGCCGGCCGCCCTGCCAGCCCGGATGCCGCTCACAGGGTGCGGCGCCAGGGCGGCACTGACAGACGGGGCGTCCCGGCGGCGCAGGTCCTCCGGGTCGGGCTTCATCATCGACGCGGGAGGCGTCATCCTCACCAACGCCCACGTGATCCTGGACAGCAGCGGCCGGCAGCCGGCGACCGGCATCACGGTCACGCTGCAGGACGGGCGCATCCTGGAGGGCGAGGTCGCCAGCTTCGACCGCGTGAGCGACATCGCGGTGCTGCAGGTCCGCAGCCGGGAGCCGCTGCCCGTCGTCAAGCTGGGCAGCAGCATGGGGCTGCGCGTCGGGGAGTGGGTCGTCTCGCTCGGCAGTCCGCTGCACCTGCAGAACAGCGTCACCCACGGCATCATCTCCTGCGTGGACCGCAAGGTGGGTCTCCCGCCTGCACAAACCCGCTCCGCCGCGCTAGCCCTGCCCCAGCATAGCCCCAAAAGCGCGCATCACCGCGGCGGGACATCGGTGTGGGAGCTGTGCAATGCAGCAGCTGCTTGCAATCTGGTGTACAGTCTGCGCCGGGACGCCACACGGCCGCCTCTCCTCTTCTGTGGGGCATGGATTTTGTAGGGTTCAATAGGGTTTTGAGTGGCTGATCCAGTCGCTGTCACTGCGCGATGTCCGTGAACAAATCTACACGTGCGCGCCGACTGCGCCGTTTTCAACAGGACAGCATATCCCCCAGCGGTAGGTGAGTGAGCTTTGTCCGGGTTTTAGGGTTTTAGGGGGTAGGGGTGTCTAAAACCCTACATCGTCCTTAACCCCCAAAACCCTAAAACTGGGTGCTCTCCCTGCACCCGAGCAGGCAGCCCCCCCCCCCCGCCCCCCCCCCCTCCCCCCCCACTGCGCAGGACCCCAACTCGCCAGCCGTTCCTGGTCAGGTCAGCTGGCATGAAGGAGGTGCTAAAGCCGCGCCGCCCCGCCACGCGCTGCTCGCAGGCGGTGGACCTGGGCCTGGCGGGCGCCTGCCCGGAGTACATCCAGACCGATGCGCCAATCAACCAGGGCAGCAGCGGCGGCCCGCTCGTCAACCTGGACGGCGAGGTCATTGGTATGACGGCCATGAAGGTGCGCCTCGCCGCCCGCCGCACCACCTGGCAGCCGTCTCCGCACCCCTCAGTCCACATGAGACCCAGCCGAGGCGGGCGTCCTCACGACTCCCGCCCCCTCCCTTGTGCGGCAGGCGCTCGCCGCGGATGGCGTCAGCTTTGCCATCCCCATCGACACGGCCAAGCAGATTGTGGAGCAGCTCTCCGACAAGGTGCCTTCCCTCACCTACCCTTCGCTACACAACGCGCATAGGGACCCCCCACGCCCCCTCTCCCCTATCACCACCACCACCACTGCCTCCGCCCCTTGCATGGCCATCACCACCATAGTTCGTGTTGATGTCCCCCCTCCCCCCCCCCCCCCCCCGCCCCCCCAAACCTCCCCTCCCCTCCTTCCTGATGCCTACGCATGCAATGTAATGAATCGGCTTGGTGTCGCGCAGGGGCGTGTGGTGCGGCCGTACCTCGGCATCAAGATGCTAGCGCTGAACCCGCAGATTGCGGAGCAGTTGAGGCAGCGGGACCCGCGCTTCCCCAACGTTCAGGTGAGTGGAATGATCGGTGTGCTCCATTGATCGCTATGGGGGGGGATGGGCTTCTGGCTCGGCATCCGGTGGTGCCCGGTTCCGACAGAGCCGCCGGCTGCGCCGCTGCAGGAGGGCATCGTGGTGGTGCACGTCAACCCCGGGCAGCCCCGCAGAGCGCGCAGGCCTGCAGAGCGGCGACGTCATCGTGGACTTTCAGCGGCGCGAGCAGCGCGGCCCCAGCCGGCCCGGCAACATGTGCACGGAGCTCATCTCCGCGCTGAGTCAGCACGTTGGCAGCGCCCTTGAGCTCACGGTGCGTGGCGTCACCCCGAATAACGCGCGACTCAACGGTCGCCGCCGCATGCTGTTTATTGTATGTGTGCACGAGCGACGGCCCGGGTATAAGGACAATGCGAATAAGAACCGGCCACGCCTGCCAGAGTCAAATGTAGACGAAACCAGAGCGGAACCCTACGGAATGTTCTTCTAGCTTCCATGCAAACCCAATTATGGGGTTATATTAGGGTTTGTGTAGGTATGCCGGCACCAATAGTAGTATATTGGTGATGCGGGCCAATAATAGTAGAGGTGATGTTATAATCGCCTGAATGTTATGTGTTGAATCTGGCGTGGCCGTGGCGGGTCCCAGTGCTCATCACATCTAATGGTATACGCGTGTGAACCTCTCCCATTTTATTGTGTGCTTCTCTAGGCGCTGGCAGCGTACTGTGTGTGTGTGTGTGTGTGTGTCTGTGTCTGTGTGTGTCTGTGTGTGTGTGGAAGACTAAATGTTTGATGATAAAGCAGCTCATGCCGCTTTGACGATTGATATAACATGCATTGACCATAGAGTGGTCGGATCACCTATGCCCTTCTCTACTCTGCTATATGTCTGGCACATTTATAATGACCGCCGTTCATGGTTAAAAGAGTAAACGCGGCGCTGTTATCAGCCAAGCCTGGAACGGAGTCCCGACCAGGCGGGTCAAGGGGAGGCATTGCATGGCTGAGTACCGCAGCCCGGCGCATGTGGTGCTGGCAGGTGCTGCGCTCCGCCGCTCCTGGCAGCACGGCAACACACCGCATCAAGGTGAAGGCCTCGGAGGCCGTCTCGCGGGACTAGTCCGTCTGCGCCACCAGAGCGCGGCGACAGCCACGGCGGCATCGCAAGGCTGCAGCCCAGGCGCACATGCTGGCGGGGGCGACGCTTCTACTGGCCGCGGCGTTCGGCATGCGGCCTGTACAAGCAGCACTGCGGCCATGGCCAGCAGCGCCGGTGTTGTCTTGCCTGGGTTAATATACGTTGTATCAGTTTTGAAATATATGATGTCAGGGTCGGACAACCTGTTCCTCAACCGGGCGGCCGGCCACCGTGTATTGGTATGCATGATCATTCCGAGTACTCCCACACCAAAGACAGAGACACGCGCAGCCATCGGGTCATGACACTAAACCAGCTTGCCGCTTGGACCGGGTGCGGCAACACCTGACTTTCCGCCCAGCTGCCATTGAGATCAGCCTGGCATGGCTGTACCGTACAGACGTCGTTACCTATCCGATCGGTAGAGCGGAGGTCTCCTACTCAGGAGGTCCCCGGATCGATTCCCGGCTCTCTCATGTCAGGGCAATATCGAAAGGGCCCGTGTCCTGGGATTACTCGATTGATGCATTAGCCCTTTGGGGTTCGAATGAGGCAACCGTCTAGTGGCAAAGTCGGACCTACGACTGCAGTTGGCGCAAGAGGTGAAGTGCGGGGGCGGCTTGTACCAATGACTTGTTGATGCATGGGCCCTCCGGGGTTCGAATGAGGCAATGATCTACGGGCTATGCCGGACCTACGACTGCAGTTGGCGCAAGAGGTCAAGTGCGGGGGCGGCTTCGGCTGATGCCCCGGGGCGAACTTTACTTTTATCGGTATCTGTTGTATCCTCCCCTGCCGCTGATTACGTTACATCAATGGCCGCGTAAGGTGTCGCTAGCATGCAAGCAGCGTCCGTCAGCTCGGCGCCGCCAGCTCTTCCTGGCCACACCGTGCGGTAGACTCGGGCAGGCAACGCAGCCGCGCGCCGCGGCAAGCGCCGGCCGCTGCCCGCTGTCACTGGTAGAGCTCGCTGTTGTAGCCCAAGAGGCGCCCGTCGGCAAAGCGCACTGCCGCTCCTCCTGGCGGCTGATCCTGCGGGCGCACACGGCAGACGCCAGCGCTCGGGGTGAGAGCAAATCAAGAGATGATGGCATGAGATCAAAGGAGACGGGACCGAGCCCGCCGGCACCGTCACCATGGCAGGCGAATCAGCTGGGCAGGTAATGCGGGTCATGCGCGTGAGAGCAGATCGACACGTGCCCTGAGTCTCACTGGTGATGGCTGGGATTGTGTTATCCTGGTGGTGCAACTGAGGCCGAGACCCAAAGAGTGGTTTTTAGCTGCTCATGAGAATGCGATGGACGGGATTGTCGTTTCTTATAGGGGCACAACCCAGAGCAAGCTTTATATATCTGAGAGCAAGCTTGTTTGCGCCATTGACAAGCATGAGGAGTACCGTATATACACAAATAAATAACGCGGATAAATAACGTTTTCGACCCCCCCCCCCCCCCCCCCCCGTCAAGAGGGAATAACTGTACGGTACTTAATTGTCCATCTATGCATTTATATACATATACATACATACATATATTATTCATGTACAAAAATATGTATAAATGTGTACATATATATAAACAGAAATATTATGTATGTATGTATGTGTATTATATATTATCCATTATATATTATCCATTATATATACATATATATATATATATATATCGTCTACCTACCTCCTATCTATATGTACTGCTCCATATTGATGATCCGATCATCGCCACGGCGGAGGCGGCAGGCGCATGCGAGAGCCATATCCGCCACAGGCCATGGAGGGGTGGGCGGGAAGGTCGTCACTTGTCTTTCCTCACATTCGGTGTTGCCGATTGGGTGAGAGGCCACCCGAGCGCACGGCATACCTGCGGAGGCGAGCCGGACTTTTGCGCGCTGGACGACTTGCTGCCTGTCCCAGTGCTGGTCGACGGCTGCGGGGAGGCCTCCGCGGCGCGCGCTCTGCCGGGCGTCGTGGCGGGCGGCCGCCGGCGCTTCATGGCCGCGACGAGGTCCGGGTTGCTGAGCGCCGCCACCTTGCGCTCCAGCCTGCGGTTCACCCTGATGAACTTGTCCGCCAGCGCCTCCGCCTCCTCCCGCCGCCGGTCCGTGTCCATGATGGCAGTCTGTGCCTCCTGGTGCAGCTGCTCCAGCTGGATGGCCTGCGCCCTCGCCTGCACCACGCAAGCCAGCAGCGGCGGTGCCGATGAGCCATGGCTGCGCACTGTGACACGGGTCTACCTGCTCACTATCAATGCAGCACTGTCAGCAATGTCATGCCATGCGGCCGGTGTGATGTGCGCTCGGGGCTCTTGTTTCGGGGGCGGGTGGATTTGCAACTTTGCGCGCTTTCCGAATGCTGACTCAGGGCTGGTGAAAGTAATAACTAAACCCAGCTTCAAGCCCTAAAGATGATGAACCCTTAATTAATACTCCGGTTTATATGCGTGAGCGCTGAGAGATGGCAGTGTACGGTGCGAGTCCCCGGTGTGATCGCGCGCGCGCCGCGCCGCCAGCACCGCCAGCACCACCAGCCCATGCGCCCATCTTGCTGCCTGCTCCCACTACCTTTACTACTGCTCCACAACTGCACTATACAGTACTACTGCACGGGCATACAGGACAAGCCAAGCAAGCCGCTGGATGAACGACACAGAAGCGAATCGGCGAAAACGTACTGCGCTATTTTTCGTGACAGCGCATGACATTTCAATAAATTATGTACAGGTTCCGTGTCACTCCGGGCCACTTGGCCACCACAAACACAGCGCTTCAAAGTTGAAACTTATTAGTAATGTCTCTCCTTGTCTTGTACTACCATTTGATATAGATAGTAGGATTATTGGAATCGGAACGGCACATTCCAGCAACATCTATCAGCATGAAAGGGCAACCTGAGCGGAAGGGGGGGGGGGAGGGGGCTGCAGCACCTTGCCGCGGTGCTCGCGCAGCTGTGCCCTCGTCGTGTTGAGGCTCATGCGGTTCTCGTACGATCGGTTGGCCAGCGCCTTCTTCTGCCGCCGCTCCTCCTCGCTCAGCTCCGCAAACGCGAGCTGCAGCTTGGCGCACTCCGCGGCGCCCGCGGCAGCCGCTGCCGCCGCCTCGCGCATGCAATCCTGCACGTGGGACAGTTCACACTGGCATCCGGGACGCAGGCCCGCGTCAGCTGGGTACCCACAGTACAGTGACGTGTCTCTTTCGCGAGGCCGTGACACCAAATGCCGGAGCCACGCTCCGAGCTTGCGGTGCACTAATCGCTATCCTTTTCAGCCGCCCGCGAAGAGAAAGTATGTGTTCATCTTGAAGTGAACAAGAATACATAGCTCATTCCGACTCATTGCTGCGTGACGATTGGTTTTTCTGTCGACCTGCCAACCCAATTAAACGTCGTTGCGGTCCTGGTCGACTCTGCTCTCAACGCACGCCGGCGCGGAAAGGGCGTTGACTTCGATCGCCGATCACCTGACGCAAGGCGGACCTGCTGCCATAGCCCCCTTGGTAGTTCCTCTGCCCTCCCTTGGTAGTTCACACATGCACACTCCCAGCACTAAGCTAAGTGCAGGCGCTCCACAAGAGAAGCTTGGCTTCGCCCCTGCCAAGGCCCCCCCCCCCCCCCCCTCTCCCCTCCCAGCTGGTCTGCACGCCAATTGTTGGTCCCCAGTCACTGCGCACCTGCGCCTGAGCCCACTTGGACTCCGCAACCAATGCCCGCTGCTCCGCTTTCCAGGCCCGCTCCTCGAGCGCATCATTCTGCAAGCGCAGGTCAGGGCACGGAGCGTTGGTAGTGCGCGGTTGATGTGTGCATCTGCAGCATCGATGCGGTCTCGTGTTGCTGCCGGAAGAGGCGCACCCGCTGGGTGTTGCGGTGCTGCGACATGTTGTGGGCCACGGAGAACTTTTGCAGCTCCGCCTCCGCCGCCTCCTGCGCAGTGTTGCAACGGAGGGAGAGGAGGGGGGGGCATGTGAGCTCGGGCATGCCGTGGCTTTGCGGCGGGGAGGGCACTGCAGCGGGGCGGGAGGCGCCGCACCGCGCGCGCTATCTGCGCTTCCAGCTCTGCATGGCAGTGGTCCTCCAGGTGCGCCACCAGGTCCAATATCCATTTGCTCTGGATTGCCTTCTTCTGCGCGGCCAGCGGGGGAAGGGAGGCGGGGTCTGAGGGACACCCAGCCCGCGTGCTTTGTGCGCACGCGTTTCATCAGCGATGCGATGGTGGCGGCGGCATGGATGAGCGTTGGGAGGGATGAATCACAGGCGTAGTCATTCCGTATGAAGGTTGGGGATGCCAAGCCTGTGTGATTGCGTCTCAGCCTATCTCCATGCACTTATGAGCGAGTTGACATGCTGTCATGGCATGCGCTGCGGAACTCATTATCAGCCAGGCTCGCACCGCGTAGGTGGGCCCTGCAAACTTGGCGATCAGCGCCCTGGCGCGGGCCTTGGAGCTGTGGTGGGCGGCACAGCGCACAAACACAAACTCAAGGCTGATGTCTGGAAGGCGTGAGAGGTGGGGGGGGAGGGGGGGGGGGGGCGCTGCGGCATGTGATTATTCATTACCGGGAGGAATAGCGACTATATTCACGTGGTGGAAATGCTGGAAGCCATCCGAAGCAGCACTGATTCGGATTTGAAGGAGATTCTACCCGTAATAGATACTACTAAAGCTGAACTCAGTCTGCTCCACATGCATGCTTTCCGACGAGGGAGCAGGGTAGGGATAGGTGGGGGAGGGGGGGGGGGGGGGGGGGGGGGGGGGGCTCTACATCCCGCCACTCACTTGGTGCCGCCTTTGACGGACTGATGGCCGGTGCTCCCGAGTCGCGAGGTGTCGACCCCGGGGCGGGGGCGCAGGCTGGAGTGCGCGGATGGCATCCTGGCTCCACCGCGGCGCGGCGCGACTGGCAGCAACTGCTGGGTCGCGCGTCCCTGACGACAAGCTAGGCAGCTGCGAGGGCGAGACAAGGCGTTAGTACGATGGAGGCCCGCTTCACAGGTTTGGGGTGACATCGCGACAGCGATGGATGATTGGATGTTGCCGAGCCGTGCGGAAGGGGCTACGGAGTAGCTCGCCCGACGACGCGGTCCAACGGGGTAAATATATACACTGGTGGTTCACGCCGGAGCTCGTCGTTCCGCCCTTGCAGCGCTATGCTGCCATGCACCGTATGCAACCTCTACAGGCACCGATGCAGGGCTTCCGCCACGCCCCGCTCGGCTCATGACATCGGCCGTGGCGGCGAGGCATCCCGAGCTGGGCGAGCCCCCAGCCTCTCTTACCGCCGCGCGCACCTTGAGCTGTCGGGGGCAGCGCGTCGACGGCGGGCAGCAGTTCTAGGACAGTGGCGGCGGTCTGCTTAGTATGCAGTAGTTTGTTAGCGTCGTCAAACGCCAACCCACGATACGCCCACTGTTCTGCCGTGCTGGGACTGCGCGATGGGTTTCTGCTCGTCTCGCGTGCCCGTAGTGGGTGCCGACGTGCGACGAGCACAACGGCAGCAGGCCGTTTTAGCCGTTGGAGCCGACATCGTCGTCGTCGGGTCGACCAGCCAGTACGGGTAGCCCAGGCAGGGCGGGAGGTACGGGTAAGATGATTTCAAGTTGAGTTTAGGTCTGCCAAAAAGGTCGCGCCAGCTGCTTTACACAGTCAAGAGCCGAAATTGGCATTTCAAGTTGAGTCTGGTTTTGCCTAAAAGGTCGTGCAGGCTATTTCACACGGTCAAGAGCCGAAATTGGCTGGAAGGTAGAGTGAAAAGCGTGGAGGGAAAACGGAGTCAGGGAGTGTAACGCAGCGAAAACTGGAAGATGGCAGGCTCAGCTGTTATGGCTGCATTTATGTCTACTCGTGCTACACCCAAAAAGGGCGCAACGGCAGGTGCCTAGTTCCGGCCCGTACCACTGAGCAACACTTATTGTATCTGAAAAGCGGTTAGGTCAAAGGAGGAAACCCCATAAACTAGTTTAGATCATTTCAAGGTGAGTCTGGTTTTGCCAGTCATGTGCGAACGGAGAAAGCGGTGAATTGACGGAGAAGGGGTAGCGCCAAGTCATGAAAGAGGCACCGGGAAGGCCACCGCTGAGGCGGAGTCTTGTTGGACTTGGAAGTGGCGGAGGGCGCGATGTGGCCAAAGAAGAACCAGGCGCCATGTGAAGGAAGAACGTTGGAGTTAATGTAGTCCAGAACGACGTCGGAGTTAGTGGCCCAGCCGCCTTGGTAGCGAATGTGGGACAATGGAGCTCCGATGGCGTTAGCGGCAGATGCTGCTCCCTTGCGAAGGCTGTGTGAGGTCCAGGAAGTGCCGGCGGGAGGGGCAGCATCGACAAGACGAACGGTTGTAGACAGCCAGTCCGACATTGTAGCGGCGGTCCAAGCTTTTGACTGCTCGCTCGGGGTGACCGCCCAGAAGTTTGTCTCAGCCAAGGCAACAGGATCCAGGGGGCAGACTGTACGCGGTCGATGAAGTGGTGCAGGAGACGTGCAACTCGGGGCTGTTCTGACACTGGAAAGAGAAGCACGCGCAGGTCGTCGGGAACCCGTCGGCAAGCGCGACTTTTCTCGCGGTACACCTGCAGGGTAATGTTGTAGTCGTCGACATGCACATCCCGCACTCGGCGGGACACGCCAGCAAGTCCCAATGGCAAAGAACATGAAGTTGACAACCGAGGCCACGAGGGCTCGGAAGTTGTACTTGTACTCTGTGGTGGGAGCAGGCACAATTAACTCGGCCCTCTCGACGAAGCTGTAAGCTGCATCAGCAGGCAGAGGGACTCGCAAAGTAGGGGCGACTTTCAGACGGCGCTGCCGCAGCGTCAGTCCACGCCGAGCTGCAGTAAGGTGCAAGCTGTCCTTGGCGATTGGGTCGAGGTTGTGCAGCTCGGAGAACGTGTTGATCGCAGACAGATAGGGTTGCAGTGACTTAGCCCCAATGTGCCCTCGCTCTGCAATCCATGCAACGTACCGGACGACAGTAGCAATGGTCGCCTCCAGCGGGCTGATGTTCTCGGAATCGTGGAAGAACTCCGCGAACTGAGACAGTCTGCCGGCGTAACTCTTGAGTGTTTGAGCGGTGAGGGAGTTGGAGAGCAGGTCGAGCGTCCGCTGCCCTAACTCGTCTGCGCCGAAAGCAACCTGCAGTCGAGATCGCAGTGAAGCAGCCCAGGGAGCGACAGGTTCGGGCTCGTCAATTACGTAAGTGCGTCGTTTTACCGACAGAGTGGCACGGGGGCGAATACTGTTAGCAAAGTACTCGGCAGCACCGGTTAGGTTCCCGGCGGTTGGCCGGTCGTTGCTGGACGGGTTTTCAGTAGCACCAGTATGGGTTTGCGGGGCTAGGTTCAGGTAAGAGGGCCGCCCCGCCCGCCCTTCGTGCTCGTAGCGCCTGTCACGCGCGTAACTTACACGCGCGAAGCTTGGTCGTTGCAAACCAGTTGTACCACGCAGTGTGACAACCGACGGACGCAGTGATGAGATGGTACGGGAGGCGGTTGGTTGAGCCGCCGTGTGCATGTGTGCGGATGGCTGAGCCGCACCCGGTTGGAGCTGTAAGGAGCGCCGCACCGAGGAAGGTCTCTAATCGCAGTATGTAAGGTGAGGGGGTCAGGTCTTGACACATGGGACTCATCCCGTGACCGTCGTTGAGCTGCTAGGGTGCGCTTTGCGGCGGTCACCGAAAGGTGGCCTCGCAAAGCTCCAGCAGCTCCGACGAAAGGCGCCCCACACCGTCACTCGTGCTCACCTTCGCGGCCACGCCCGCGTCCATCACCACGTCCTCGTCCATGCCCGCGCCATGCAGCCGCTGCCGCTACCCGAGCAGTAGCGGTTGCTTTTGCGCTGCCGGCAACTATCGCCTCGAAGACGCCACGCTCGTAGTCCCTCATGAGGTCCCCAAAAATCGCGGAACCCAGATGCTCGGAAGCAGGCTGAAAGTGTTGGGCTCGCAGCACGTCCAAAACACCTTGGTCACCGTGCACGCGCTTGACCTCATTAAGCCTCCGTAGGAAGGCCAAACGAAAGCAAAACGCCTTGTCGATGGCTTCGGCGTGGTTCCGAGCTCTCACGAGGTAGGGGGTGAAATCCTGACTTGCAGCAGGGACGTAGGGCAGCAGCTCGTCGAGAGCCACGAACACTGCGGCCATGTGGGTGCCGAAACACGACATCCATAGACACTCCTCCGGGGCCGGCAGACGCCAGTCATCATGTTTGAGGTACTCGTCCGTTAGGTCGGTGCTCAGGGGGAAGAGTCCGGGCACTCGACTTACCGGTCGAACGGCCTCGTAACCAGACTCTGCTCGCTGCAGTAGATCTGGCACCGCGAGGTAGTCGTCCTCGTCACTCACGGATTTTGCTCCGACACGGCCGCTCTGGGCTAGCTCTAGCAAGTCGGGGCGCTCTGCGGCTCCCCCGCTGCATGTCGGCTGTCCCGCGATGTGCTGCCCGGAACCGGAGCCATGTGCCCCATCTCCATCAACAACGCGGTCACGAGCCGTCAATTGGGCTAACGCCGTTGCAAGCTCGCGCAGCAATGTAGACTGGGCCATCACGTCTGCGTGTAGCGACTCCAGCGTCGGCTCAACGACGGGTTCTTCTCCATCTAGCATGGCAACGCACGGACGTACGGATGAGAATATCACACACGGGTGGTGAGCCGGGTGTGGTCGTGAACAACCTGGGGTGACCTTGCTCGCAACAGGTTACGAGACAGTTTTTACATCGCTGCGTGTAACTGGAAGATGGCAGGCTCAGCTGTTATGGCTGCTTTTATGTCTACTCGTGCTGCACTCAAAAAAGGCGCAACGACAGGTGCCTAGTTCTCGTACCACTGAGCAGCACTTGTAGTTGATAGGCGGTTAGGTCAAAGGAGGAAACCCCATAAAGTTTATATCAGACAGATGAATAAAGCGTGGAAAACGGAGTCATGGGGGCGCTGTGTGTAACACATGGTATCGGGAAGACGGCAGGCTCAGCTGTTACTTACGGCTGCTTTTATGTACGCACGTATCCTTCGTACCCGCCCCGCCTCGTACTCGTGTTGCTGCATCACACGAACGGGTGCAGCGACGGGTGAACTAGTAACCCGTTAGTACCATTCATAGTAGCACATGTATGTGTAGCCGGAAACACGGTTAGGAAAGGAGGAAACCTCAGCATGAACTAGTTTAGATCATTTCGAGTTGAGTCTCGTTTTGCCAGTGAGGAGCGAACGAAGAGCGGCAGATTGACGACGCATGAGTACGGGTAGCGCCAAATCCCGAAGGGGGCACCGGGGGGTCACTGTTGCGGAGTGTTGTTAAACTTGAAAGTGGGGAAGGGGCACAATGTTGTCGAAGAAGAACCACGCTCTAGGTGAAGGGAGAAATTGGGGTCGATGTAGTCTAGAACGACGTCGCAGTTTTTGGCGTATCCGTCTTGATGGCAATTGTGGGGCAGTGGGACTCCAATGACGTTAGCAGCAAAGGTTGCGCCCTTGCGAAGGTTGTGAGAGGTCCAGGATGTGCCGGCGAGAGGGGCAGCACCAACGAGACGAACGGCAGTAGAGAGCCAGCCCGACATTGTAGCGGCAGTCCATAAGTTGGACTGCTCGCTCGGTGTGACCGCCCAGAAGTTATGAGTTTCGGTCAAAAAAGGCATCAGTAGGGACTAGGGGGGCAAAAGTAGTGCAGGAGACGGGACACGACGGGGTTTCTCCGACGCGGCGGGAAGGAGTAGCACGCGGAGGTCGTCGGGGCCGGCACGGCCGGCACGGCTGCCGGACGGTACACTTGCGGGGTGATGTTGTGGGAGTCGACATGCACGTCCCGCACTCGGCAGGACACGCCAACAAGTCCCATGGTAAAGAACATGAAGGTGACAAATGCAGCCATGAGGGCATGGACGTCGTATTGATACTCGGGGGGAGGAGCAGACACAATCAACCCCGCTCTGTCGACGATTAAAGAGTAAGCGACATCGGCAGGCAGCGAGACTCGCAAAGCGACATGCCACGACGCGCCGCGGTGATGTGCATGCTGTCCTTAGCGATGGGGTCGATGTTGTGCAGCTCGAAGAACTCGCTGATTGTTGACAGATAATAAGGATGCAACGACTTAGCCCCTATGTGGCCCCGCTCACCAATCCAAGCGACGTACCGAACGATGGTGGCAGTAGTCGTCTTTAGCGGGCTGATGTTCTCGGAGTCATGGCAGAACTCCGCGAGCTGAGACAGCTTGCCGGCGTAGCTCTTGAGCGTCTGGGAGGTGAGGGAGTTGGAGAGGAGGTTGAGGGCGCGCTACCCAGCACGTCCGAGCCGAACACTTCATGTAGACGAGCTCGAAGTAAAGCCGCCCATGGGGCGAGAGCTTCTAGCTCGTCAATCACGCAAGTACGACGTTTGACCGACGGAGTACCTTGAGGCCGGCCTATTTCGGCAAAGAAATCGGGCGCGGCGGGTAAGTTGCCGGCAGTTGGATGGCAATTGCTGGACGGTTTAGTCCGGGCACCGGTACGGGTTTGCGGAGCAATGTTCAGATAGCCGGGCCGCCCCCGCGCCCGTCGCGCTCGGAGCGCGTGTCTCGCGCGTAACGTACACGCGCGAATGATGGTCGTTGCGAACTAGTTGTAACCCGTAGAGTAACAAGCGACGGGCGCAGTGATGAAATGGTACGAGAGACGGGATGTTGAACCGTCATGTGCATGTGGGCGGATGGTTGAGCCGCACTCGGCAGTGGATGTAAGAAGCGCCGCACCGAGGAAGGTCTTAATGAAGTCTGCCTTCATCATACTTCATTTATACCGGAGAAGGTCGCTCATCCCGCCGAAAGGTGACCTCGAAAGGCGTCAGCAGCTCCGACGGAATCAAGGCGCCCCACGCCGTCACGTTCGCGGCCGCGCCCTCGACCGCCACCATGTCCACGTTCACGCCCGCGACCTACTGCAAGCGTCGCCGCCACCCGAGTAGTGGCGGCAGCTTTAGCGCTACTGTATGTCGACTGTCGCCTCGACGACCCGACGCTCGAAATCGCATAAGATCGCCGAAAATCGCGGAGCCCAAATGCTATATTGCGGGCCGAAAATGCTAAGCCCGCATTAGTACAACACCCCGTGATTACCGTGCACGCGCTTGATCTTGTTAAGCCTCCGCATGAAGGCTAGACGAAAGTGAAACGCCTTGTCGAGGCCTCGGGCGGCGTGGTTCCGCGGGCGCACGCGAGGTAAGGGGTGAAGTATTGATTTGCAGCGGGGACGTACGGCAACAGCTCGTCGAGAGCCACGAAGAGAGCGGATGTGTGAGCCCCAAAACACGTCATCCAAATGTACTCCTTCTTGGCCGGCAGATGCCGGTCATCCCGCTTAAAGCAATCGTTCGCCGGGTCGGTGCGCAAAGGAAAAGCCGAGGCACTCGGCTGACCGGTCGAACGTCCTCGTATCCAGGCTTTGCTCGTTGCAATAGCTCTGGCATCGCGAGGTAGTCGTCCGCATCATTCGCGGATTTTGCTCCGACACGGCCGCTATGGGCTAGCTCTAGCAGTCGGGACGCATTGCTGCTCCCCCGTTGCATGTCGGCTGTCCCGCGACGCGCTGTCCAGGGCAAAAGCCATGTGCTCCGTCTCCATCGACACCCCACACTAGTAGTAACGGCCGCGCGATCCGCCGCCGCGACAAGCCGATCAACAGACCCAAGAACACCGGCCGCTACTAAGTCTTGCGACCGGTGCTGCCACTATACGCAATACGTTCATGCAATTAGGACAGTACCGCCCGAACTACCACGGGACATCCCATCGCTGATTATCGCAGCTGTTCTCCCCACTGGCAGACATATATATAACAATCCCTATTCCAGTGAAAGAGGGCATCGCGCCCCTGCCAAACACACTAGCCGGCTCAGCGGTGGATAACTATTGAGCGAAAGTAGCAATAATGGTCAGCCCCCTTCCCCCACCTCAACTTAGTAGATGCGGGCGGGGCGCCTTTGCCTGCACAAGGTTGCCTGCCGAGCTCTGAATGGGATAGGTCTGACTTAGGTAGGGACAGCGTGGGGGGCGCTGCTGTCCTAGCTACATCCCATTGGAAGGGGGAGGAACTAGGACAGACATGAGGACGGCCGGTAGCTTGAGCTGTAATTACACCGAGTGTTCCCTGCCTTGGTCAGAGATAGCACGCCCTAATAACAACTCAGTCTGAGCCAGTGGCTGCAACAGACTAGCAATTGTAATCAATTTCAATTTCCATCGACACCACGTTCACGACCCGTCGAATGGGCCAGCGACGATGAGAGCTAAAGCAGCAATGCAGATTGGGCATGCATGCCTGCTTGCAATGATTTATGCGTCGGTAGATAGTTTTCTCCATCTGGCATGGCGACGCACGGACGACTACGTATGGATGAGAATTACACACGGATGGTGAACCGGGTGTGGTCATGAAACAACCTCTGACCTTGCCCGCAACAAGTTACGTCGGGATAGTTGTGTGTAACACAACGAAAGTGGAAGATGGCAGCAGGCTCGGCTGTTACGGCTGCTTTTAAGTCCTCTCATGCTGCACACGAACGGGGGTAGCGACGGGTGAACTAGTAATTCGTACTACTTGGCAGCACATGTAGCCGGAAAAGCGGTTAGGAAAGGAGGAAATCCCAGAAACTAGTTTAGATCGTTATCCTACCATACGAGGTGAGACTGTGAGTCTGTACGTCACCGAATTTCGGAACGGTTTCGCATTGATTATTAGATAGATTGAAAATATACCCGTTATGGATTCCGTCATAATTCCACACAAGCCAAAATAAACGTCGCGCTTACCTGCTGACTACATGTACCGGTACGGGTACTGGTCGCCCGGCCGCCGCCGGTCGGGCCGGTCGTCGCCGTTCGTCAGGTCTACAGGGCTGGCATGACGCGAAGCGCCGAGCCCGCCGCGTGGACCGGACCCGGACGCCGGACGCCGTCGTTCGTCCGTCCCCGGACGCCGGACGACCGTCGCCCGTCCACCTCGCGGCCCGCCCGTCGACGGACGCCGGGCCCCGGGTTGGTGGGTCGGCGGACGCGGGGCTGTACAATGTATCGACTACTACGAGTGATCCTTACGGCTCTCTGGATTATTCCACACTCATGCAACGGGTCTTCTTGTTGTTAAAATACCTGGAGAATGTTATGTACGAGTGTACGAGTGCGTAAATCAGCTGGTATACTTTACGCGGAATAATTATCGGCCTTGCAGTCTGCATGCCCCCGTCTATTCAAAGGCTGAACAGGGACAAAGACTCGCTAGTCGGCACATAGTATACTACACAATGTATATACTAATGCCACATCAGCTGATCTTCTAGTCAGCTTGCAAATAGAGTCTATACTAACGACAAGAGACTCATTAGTGACTATGCAACCGACTTGGTAGTTGGCTCTCGAATATTTACAAAGTATTGAATATATTAGACAAGTTCCCACTGAAGAGACATGATGCTAGAATTATACATGCGGATGAGTATAGTCATTAGCAGGACCAGCGGCCTTCTATGTTTCCACCAAATCGTTGTATTCTATCACATGTGCATCACACAAAGCATCTCTCATGTCTGATACTTCGACGGCGTATTATGGGCCCTCTACTGACCAACCTTCCACTCCATAAATGGTTTGCCTCTGTGTTCAACACTCTACTCCCCTGTGGTTTCTCTCTCTCTCTCTGTCTCTCCTCTCGCTCTCTCTTACCATTGGTGCCCTTGCTGCTCCTAGTACTTCATGTGTCCCTGACGACACTCACCCGCGCGTCGACATACGTCGACTTTGAATACATGGCTTCAAAGCGCGCCGACGACCCGGCGACCCGGCGTAGTCGTCGGCACCCGGCTACGACCTAGTACGTCGACTCTCGATATAGCAGCGCTCGCACCCCACGGGACGCGCGGCCCCCCTCGCCCGCCTACGCTAGAAGGCCTCCGCAAGTCGCTGTCGCGGGTTGTTTACTGTCGTGGCGTGGGTTGCTCGCGGTCGTCGTCGCCGAGCGCTCGTCACTACGTTGGCATCATCCGCCGACATGCAATCGTTCACAGTGACTTGCCTACACCCCCCCCCCCCCCCCCCCCCGCAATATTTAATTTGCAAGCATCCCCCGCTGCGGTGCAGAATGTAGTGTAACTATACGTTGTTATTGGCACGGTAAGTCGTGTCAACGACATACCGTGCATGCTAACAGCCGTGCTCGGCAGCAGCGGGTAGCACTCAACCGGGTACGGAACGTAGGGGTTTCAATCATGCACTCGAGTCTGGTTTTGCCAAAAAGGGTGCGTAGGCTGGTTTACATGGAAAGGCGCCATTGTATATGGCTAGGAAGGTTCAACGAAAGGGGAGGGAATGTCGGAGGAGGAGCCCGCAGGGCGGAGGCGGAAAACGGGAGGGCGCTGCCGAAGGCAGCGAGCTGGAAGATGGCAGACGAGCTGCTGGTGGCTGTCCTAAGTAGCTCCCCGGCCGGGAGCGCAGGGCTCGCGGGCGATGGGGCAGCCCGTACCAAAACCCGGTGGTAACCGCTTGAAACCACTACAGACCGTACGGGTCGCACTAGGACAGCTTTAATCGGTTAGGAAACCCTATTAACACGTTTAGATCATTTCAATCATGCATTCGAGTCTGGTTTTGCCAGTTTACACGCGGTTCGTTTACGACTGCGAGCGTAGGCAGACGGCAGGCGTGCCGACCAGACGAAGGCGGAAGATGTCTTGAGTTGTAGAAGGGGTCTCGCGCCAAGAGGTCCTCGATCGATGCGCAGACGCATTAGACGCGGACGCACGGGAGATGTTGACGCCGGCACGACATAGGCCGGACGTGTCGCAGAATTCAGGCGCCGTCTCCCAACGGCGCACCATAGCATTGGCCGCGCGCCGTGGTAGCGTGCAGAACGAGCCGGAACCGCATGCCAGTAGAAGCAGGGCTTGAAGTGGCCAAGTCGGCGACGAGCGCCCAGCAAAGCAGCGGCACATGCACCAGTAGGACGAGTACAGCTGCGCGCATGAGCGCGCGAGCGCGCCGTGTACAGCCAGGTGAAGTACTGGTGCGTTGTACCCGACGCGATGGTAACTATGTACATGTATTGGCGATGCACGTTACGAGGGGTGGACACGCAAACGCGCGATGACAGCGATGTAATGCTGCTGTCATCACCAGCGGTGGTTGTTTCGCCCTCTTGCGCAAAGAGCGGCGGGGGAAACGCACAACGCTGAGGGGCGCGGGAACGTGGGACCCTGTGTGGTCGTGTCGTACCGGCTCTTAGGTGTGTCGGGGTAGGTTGTCGGCGACGTCGCAGAAGACCCGCCGACTCGGTAAGCTGTGTTTTACAGCCCCGTTAGGACTTAGGCCGAATAGTCGTCTAGCCATAGATAGTCCTACAGCAGGAGCTGAGTCGAGGGCCCATCGGATAGTTATTCCACACGGCCAGGAATAATAATGAGCAAAGATTTGGGAAAAGGGATTCTTACTGTACCGGACGCCGGTAACATAGGTGACTGGCCCGGCGGTGGTTTTGTCGGCCTATTTATAGTCGCTGGTTTCCGTCATTCCGTGCGCTGCGTGCAGATTCCAATTCCCGCCACTTGTGCTGCGTGTAACTACTAGAATAATACTAAAATCGACGTGTGCGGTCCTAATCCGCGGCCCGTCGCTATTTTAGTAACACACAACTACAGACAGGTTCCTAGCACCTTCGTCTGTCCGCAGCACAGTGATATAATATTTATCTACTATTGCTATAGCAAATGCTATAGCGCTCTAGATGGTTCTAGTAAGTTCTAGTACCTACTACTAATACTCCACTAAGGCAGCGCTCCATCTAACGCTTGGTATCATCATCCTTTAGCAGGGACACCATAGCGTACGACAATCGCGATCCTGTTGGTACGCAGGCGTAAGTACAGGTTACTCGCACCCCATGTGGGTACTCGTAATACTGTCCTGCACTATTAGTCGCCTTACAGTCGCTCGTACTGTCGCCTCGTCGTCCTCGTACCAGTACTTTCGCCTTCACTTGTACTCGCACTCGCAATGCTCATACTCGTACCTCGCTTGGCTTGTACTCGTTCTCGTCCGCGTTAGTCGCCAGTTCTTCGCGCTCCTTCGTCGGCTCCCGCAGTACAAAGTACAGCAGTGTAGAGTACATAACACTGTGGGTCTTTCTTCGCGGAGAGCGGTGAGCCGGCCGCCGCCGCTGCACCAGCGACGGCTGCTGACCACCCCAAAACGCGCATGCTTAGGATGATGCCACGAAACGCACATGTCGCGTTAGGTGGCGGAGCTGTCCCCCGGCGGGCAGCTCGTGTTGTAGCCCATGACATATGCGTTGCCGTGACGTTTGAGGCGGGTTGGCCGGCGTAGAGGCCCTTGTAGCCCATGCCGGCCCGGAAAGATGCCAATGATGTCGGGGCGAGGGTGACAACGAGGCGGCCGCTGCTGCTACACCACCGACGGCCGCCGATGTCCCAAACCTAGAGTTGGCCAGGGGTAGTTATGTACACCACAAGACGCCAGGCACGCCAGGTGGTAGAGCTGTCCCCCGGCGGGCAGCTGCAGGTTGTCGTGGTCCTTGTGACGACGACGTTGTAGTAGGAGGCGTCGGAGACGCATCGGCACGAGCCGCAGAAACGCCTCCCACTGCGACCAAAACAAAATTGCTAAAGCATGATTGGGGCGAGGGCAACGAGCCCTCTCAAAACACCGGCGCATGAGCGGCGCCACCCCCGTAACAGACCAATTACGCGAGTAGTTCCGGAAAACCACAGCATGTAACGACCGTTGATGCCACGACGCCCTGCTGCGAGGACACGCGGACCGGGTTGCAGTGTCTGCGGGACAACAAGTGGCCGCCCCGACGACGACACGGGCGTCCTCCGTCCGCGTCGATTCTTTGCGGTGGGCGTAGTTGTCGTCGTTGACAACCCTGACGAGCAGCGGCCATGGTGCCGAGCGCGTCCACCTCACCTAAACCTCAAGAGTTGACTACTGCGAGAGGGCGCTCCAATGCGAGAGCCCCGAAGGCATGTACTGCGACTCGACTTCGGGTGTTGAGGTTTAACCCCCCCCCCCCCCCCCCCCTCCCTCTCCCCCCCCCCAACGGGGACCCCCTAGCTCCAATTCCTTGCCGTGCGCATCGCTACCCGAAAACGTCCCAGCTGCAAAGCCAGGGCAAAAAACGGAAAACGACCTCGGACGCACGAGTAGGGAAAACCACACTACCGAGGGGCTGTCTGTCGCTGCCTGATGTTGTAACGCATGTGCGCGGAACGACGACTCACTACCGGGTGGATAAACCTCAGTCGGTGCGGACTTGTTCAGCCTCAGTGACCCACGCGCGCACAAGTCCGCGAAGCCGCTGCCGAAGGCAGCGAGCTGGAAGATGGCAAACGAGCTGCTGGTGGCTGTCCTATGTAGCTCCCCGGCCAAGAGCGCAGGGCTCGCGGGCGATGGAGCAGCCCGTACCAAAACCCGATGGTAACCGCTTGAAACCACTACAGACCGTACGGGTCGCACTAGGACAGCTTTAATTTGGTAGGAAACCCCATAAACACGTTAAGATCATTACCGGCGCCCATGGCATGGAGCTGGGTTGGTGCCGCGCGCTAGTCCGCCTGGCCCGCCGCACTGCTCATGATGCCCCGCTCACTGTGGGGCGCTGCTTTGTGGCGGGCGCCGTCGTGGGTGTAGTAGTAAATCCATCCGCCATGCATGGGGTATAGAAAACCGCCCTCGGGTGGAGACTTCGGCTATGAACGCCGGCCGACGGCCGCAGCGCATCGAGCGAATATCCGCCCCGGTAACTATGTTGCAGGAGATCAGAGAGCACACCGTCACCCGCAAAGGGGGATGTTTCTCCCGCCTTCACCTCCGAAACCCCGAGGGTGATATACTAACACTATTATATACTAATAATATTATCATATACGACTCATTTACATTATATGCACATATAGTAATAATGTGCCACATAATATAGCAGACATGCGTCGTCAGGATCAGCTGTCCGCCTGGTGGTGGCATTGCAAAAACAACATGCCGTGACTCGTATGTGCGTACAATAAACGGTGCTGCCACTTGCTGGTTTGGAGCACGAAAGTCAATAATAGTTTCGGGGCCCAGAAGCTTCCGTCAATGTCCATCATACCCCTTTCAGGATTTGATAAGCTACCGCCGCAAACTGCCGACATGATTGTTAATCGGCCTTCATTATAGAACTTCCATTGAAATCCACGGGGTGCTGAGCGAGCAACAGTATTATACGCTATTATAAATTTCTTACAACTTTGTTCCCGAGCAAACCAGGCCAGCTGTCTTACGGCCCGGCTGCACAAACCCGCACGAGTCGCAATAATACTAAAGCGCGTAGTGTGCAGCCCTCTGAAGGCCAATTCAACATTGTAATTCACTGCCTCATGCCTCATGGTTACAGCAGCGCGAGACGAACAAAGCCAATGCCGCAATTGGTTCCATCTTGCCACTCTCTGTCCTCGTCCGCGAGACTCCCGTACTCCGGCTGGACTCTACTAATCCCGAGATGCAAGCTCAGATGAAAGGATGGGCTCAGTTTCAAGGGCGAAATCCCGGCACACGATGACAATTCCCTGCCTAGTTTCCACTGCTATTATCCGCCTCGCGGCTGCGGCTGCCGGAGTCGGGAGGGGCGTCGGATGTCACTTGCGGCTCAGCGGCATTCGCACTGGACGTAGAGCCGCTCTCTGGAGGCGGTTCCATGAGCTTCTCAAGCATCGTCGCCTCGGGTGGTGCAGTGCTCTGGGTTGGGTGGGTATCGCCCGCGGTGCTGAGACGTCTGAGAGCATCTTGGGAGCTCGGCGGCTCCGAGGTGTGCACAGCAGAGAAACTGTCCTCGGACAGCGCCTCCATCACCTCCTCTGCCGGCGTAGTCAGCTGAGTTTGCAGCGGCATCGGTGCCACTGCTGCGCGATTCTCGTCCCCAGGAGCACCCAGGGCGTTCCCAGAGCCGGTGTGGACACCGAATGGCCGTATCACATTGCCGGTCGGCACACCGGCGCTGGTCTGCGGCAACAATCCTGTACCTCTACTCGAGTGGGAGGCGGCTGGTAGTGCTTTGCCCATCGATCGAGTAATCTGGGCAGCTGCATTGCCAAAACCGCCGCCTCCGACGTTGCGCAGACGCCGCTCGATGGACTGCATGCGCATGTCCATCTTGCGCATCGTCGCCTGCATAAACTCCAGCATGTCGTTCTGGCGCTCGTTCGTTTCCTCCAGGCTCGTGTGCGATTGCTCGCAGTTCTCGAGGGTGATGGAGCGAGAGATGGGCAGCCAGGCTGCACGATCCGTCACCGCTGTCTTCTCCAACATTGCCTGCACCGCGGTGTCGTAGCCCTTGAACTCTGTGCGATTCGTCACCCTGGGACAGACGAAGCCAGCGTTCAGCGGCCCCCCTCCCCGTCACTGTCCACATTTGCTGTGACAGGTACCTCTCCCTGCCCGTCCTCATCACTTCACTCAGCCCACCTTCAGCAGGGAGCGCAGTGCACGCGGGCGAAAACTAACAACTATTTCCCCCACCTGAGGTAGTGCAGGTAGTACACATACGCCAGTGCGTTGTGCTCCAAGTCGTTGTGGTCCTCAAAGTCGATGGCAGGGTTCTTGTCGAAGTCAAAGCGCTCCAGGGAGCAGACCAGGCAGTGCTTGACGTTGTCGCTGGCCACGTCCTCACTCTCTTGGCGGATGGCGGCAAAGGCGTCCACAATCTGCCCCGTGAAGATGTTGGAGAGGACAAAGGCCCATATGATGAAGAATATCATCACAAAGAGGACGCGGACCTGGCTGTCCCATTGCTCTGTGATTGACTCCGGCACGCGATTGAACAGATTGCCGTAGTCGCCGACGTACATGCCTGCGTTTTAAAGGGGCACACACGGATGCCTGCATCAGCGGCAGCGAGGGATGACCTGGTCCCAGAGGTTTGCATGGCAACACATTCTGGGTTCATGCGGTGGGTTATAGGGAGTGACACGTATGAAGGTCAGGTGCTGCTGAGCCCCAGGCCGCCTGTGCGGGACACACCCCTCCGATGGGAATGGGCCGGTTTTAGGGTTTAGGATTAGAGTTTGTGGTATTAGCGCTCATGAGGTTTAGGGTTTATAACCCTAAAACCCGACACGGCGCCACTCTAGCTAGACGCCACCCCGCGCAACGGTTCGAAGATTGCATCCAGCGGACCAAACAAACCAGAGGCCGCCTGGAGCTCTAAAATGAACTGAGCGCAGAGAACGGGAAGGCCGCGAATCCTGCAGTCATGGTTAGCAGGATTGAGGGGCAGCCCTGGGTTGCAGGAAGATTTAGGGGCTGAGCATCACAGGACGGCCGGTACCTTGTAATAAACCCTAAACCCCGTAACGGCTGCAGAAAGGAGGCCCGCACATCAACCCAGTCTGGGCAGCGGGCTAGCAGGTTGTAACAAAATTTAATCTATTCAATCTCATTTTGGGGTGCTGAGCTTACCGGCAAAGTCTCCGTACAGCCCAGTGATGAGATGGGCGGCCACGCACTGGTACATGGTTTCGCATGGCAAGTTCTCCTGCACGCCGTCATCAGTTGTGCCACTGTCGATGTCAGCTGCCAATCCATCGCCAAAGGCACTGTCCGACGCTAACTAGTTATCAGGTGAGGGGCTTGCGGCTGCTGCCCGAACCAGAGCCAAAGACATAAGCAGGAATTGCTCCGGTTGTCGAATGGGATTCGAGAGTATGAGTGCCAACTCGCATGGCTCTACACCGCTATGCAATGGATCCCGTATTGATTAATGGCCTTAATTAATAGATGGGCACGGAGGAGCAAAAAGCTCGAAAAGCTCGATCAGTCGAGTCGAGATGGTAAATCCTAATACAGCAGGGTTTACGAGTATCAGAGACTCAGGGACATGGCGGTAGGCAATACTACCGTAGTGGGCATTTTAATGCATGATCAATAGATCAATATACAGGGAGGATTCGAAGCCGAGTAGTCACCTGTACTCATTCGTCGCATAAGTTCCCTTTATATCCTTCTATTGTGTTCCGTCGATAGGTATTAGGTACGGGTACCTTACGATTCGCGTACTGAATTTGTATACTACATCCACATACGACTGTTAGTATATATGCGAATCGATGACCGCGATATATACAGCGATAAGCCCCCCCCCCCCCCCCCCCCCCCCTCCCTTTCTCTGCGTAGCGGCGAAACCGCTATACTTCGTGAATTAATGGCATTAAGTAATTGGCTCCGTCCCGCAAAATAAATGAAAAGGGAGGGATGATTGATGGACGGAAAAATGAGAATAGAAATAAAGGATTGAAAAAAAATAAAATTGTAATAGAAATAGAAATACGAAGGAATTAGGTTGAAAGAATTAGAGAGGGTGGAGGTCTGGGGTACTGGGACAGGGACAGAGGGCGGGGTTACCTCGGCCCTGTCAAAGAAGAGAAAGCTCCCGATGGCAAAGACAAGGATGACCACCATGCCCATCAGGCTCGTCTTCACCAGCGGCATGCCGGCCTTACTCAGCGCCTCAACCAGCATCCGGCCCGCGTCAAACTCAAGGAAGAAGATACTGAGCTGAAAGGTGATGTAGAAGGGCGACACCCCGACTGCGAGGCAGGCAAACACGATCTGCGCCAGCATGTACCACGCCTTCCAGTAGCATACGAGGTCCAGGGCGTGAATGATGCCGTATTCCATGAGGAAGGTGATGCCGCCGGCGTTGTGCTCCTAGGGTCACACGCATCACGCGGCCGGATTCAGCCACCTCCCCCAGCCGAGGCGGCAGTCAGTGTTGAGGCAGACAACATCAGGCAGTCGGCCCTGGGCAGTGCGCCCGGCCCCTCTGTGCAGGGGCACACTGACCTTGGGCGGCTCCGGAAGAGCTTGCACAATCTTCTTGGCGATCTGCTGGCTCTTGCGGTGGGACTTCTTGGCGTAGTTTCCGAAGTTGTTGCCCCCCTGGCCGCTGCTGCTCTCTTCACCCGCGTCATGCGGATTCACTCGATTCCGGGACAGGCGCGCCGCCGCAGCGCCCGTCTCGGCCGCCCGCTCCAGCTGCCTGATGAGCAGCTGGCCGAGCGCGGGGCGGGTGGCGCTCTCCCGCCACAAGCGGAAGTCCTTGCACAGGAAGCCCACCAGGATAGAGAGGACCACCAGCACTTGCAGCGCGCAGAGGCCGACGCACGTCCAGTAGCTCCATGCCGAGTCCTGCCGCCAGGTGGCCTCCGAGGCCTTGACGGTCAGCAGCATCAGCACCAACACCGCCAATGCCATGAAGAAGGACACCTTGTTCAGCGGGGCATGCTGCTCCGACAGCCAGTGCAGCCTGCCGAGGGGCGTTGCGGCTGAGTCAGACGGTCAGCGCTGACCACTCCGATGTTTTTTTTTTCGCCCCCTTGCACGCCCACGTCTTCCCCCGTTGCTCATCCTGGACTCACTATTCCCGGGCCCCAATACCCTAACTCCTGGCGGGCTAATGCTACCCGCAACCATACACAAGCATAGAAATATGAGAGGCTGGGGACCCCTCCCATCCCCCCGCTCTGCCTGCTCGGGCTCCCAGACAATTCCCTCCGCAGCTTCGGCGACCATGCTCCCTGGTAAAGCATCCAGCGCCCGCAAGCACGCCGAGTACAATTTAAGATTTCAGGTTTCAGGTTCTAGGGTCAAATCCCGTAAAGGGCCGGGCGAGTCGGGCGGGGCATACATTGCGTATCGTCGCTTCAGCTCGTGGCTCGCCACCAAGTCGCTGACGACCGACTCCATCCTGCGCATCAGCTCGATGCCTTTGTGCAGCGGGTTGGCGCGCATGTGGGAGGGCAGCGAGCGCAGGTCGCGCAACACCTTGGCCTTCCAGGAAGCGCTGGCGTTGGCCTGGCGGCACATCTCCGTCAGCGGGAAGTACACCTTCTCCAGCTGATTGTTCCAGAGCAGCTCGATGCTGGCGGTGTTCCGGGCCATGAAGTGGTCCAGGTCGGCCCGCAGCGCGTTGTCTGCGCCTGCCAGCACTGCCGAGTCCGCCGGCGGGGTGGGGCGGCCGCCAGCTGCCCCTGCCGGCAGCATGCTCTTGCGGCCGTTGATGTAGCGCAGCTTCTGCATGAAGAACAGCATGTCCAGCAGGGTCTTGGCCACCTTGTCCTTCACCTCCTACGCGGGCCGACCGTGCCGTGGATCAGTGAGATGCGGCAGCCGTGAAACAGTGCACCGTACCAGCCCAGCGCAGCGCGACTGGCCGCTGACATGACGGCGACGTCATTGCGGCAAACGCATACCGCCGAGGCGGAAACACACCTCATCGTTGACCTCCACAACATTCCTGTGGCGGGCCAAGAAGGAGAAGAAAGGCGTCTTGGGTTTCTGCGGGCCGGGCTGTTTGACGTTCGCTTCCCAAGCAGCAGATGTCAAAGGTCGATTCTTCGCGTTTCCTCCATTCACATTACTCATGAACTTCACGGCCTGCGCCAGGCACACAGGGGCGGGGACCGGCGGGGTGAGCTGGGCGGCGCTGTCATGTGCTGCATCGCGGGGGTGCATGCACTCCAGAGCTAGCCGTCGGTGTGAAGTGGAGCATTGGGGACACGGGGCTCGCATGGTGTGCAGCGCGCCCTTTGAGCTCAAGCAGCCACCGGCAGACGCACATGTTTGCCATCCTCCGCGCCCTCTCCCTCGTCATCAGGTAACAGGCCACCGCGTTTGCTGGCCCCTTCATCCATCATGGCGGTGGTAAACACCGAGACCTCGCTCTTTCCGGGCTGTCTCGGCGCCTCGTCGTCAGAGTCACTGTCACTCTGGGCCGAGTCTCCCCTCACCAGCCTCAGGAAGGTCTGCATCTCTGAGCTGCCCGAGCTGCCGTCAAGCTGATCCATGGCCTTGTAGAGCTTGCGCATCTGGGCCTCCACCGCGCTGCAGGGGCGCACATCTCCGTGTTAGCGCCTGCTGTGGTGAGTGGGGAAGGAAGCTGGGGCACTGCGCGTCTCAGGAGGTGCCATGATTCACCGGCATGTTGATGGCACGGGGTCATGGGCCACAGCCGCATACAACAAACACCGGATGAGTTGGGAAGGGGGGGGGGGGGGGGGGAAGGGATCACATGTAGTCAAGCATGTCCTGCACATGCGCTGCTTTTTCGTCCACTTTCCCCTCTAGCAGGCTGTACATCAGCTCCAGCAGGGACCCCAGCATGGTTGCCTTCAGGGCCTTGGTCTCGGCGCTGTCCCACTCCTCGAGAACGATGTTGCTGCCGGCGGGGCATCAGGCAGGCATCAGCGCGGACCGTGCCGGAGCGCAGCACCCGGAAGGGCACGGCTGTGCATCGCGGGGTGACAGACACATCATGGGCATGGGCGGTGTCTAAAACAATCGCGCGCAGGGCACAAATACAGAATCGTGCATTCCGCGCCCGCTCACCAAAACATGCGGTTGGCGAGCAGGATGAATGAGGAGTCGATGGCGATCGCCTGCTGGATGGGATGGCACGGCCCCATGCAGGCTTCGCTGAGAAACTGGAAGATGGCCCCCATCAACCGGGGCAGCTGCGGCTCGTTGTTCGCTACGGCGCTCATCAACCCATGCTGCATATTGGCGAGCAGCGCCACGCACTCCGAGATCAAGTCCTGCGCCGCCAAGCGCGGCAGCCCATCATCGCCATTTATAGTTGATCAAAGCGTCCCAATGCGGTTTTTGCCCCCTTATTTTTCGGATTATAGGGTTTTTGCCCGACGTGAAAAAACCGTAGACGAACAGTGCAGCGGGGTTTGCCCCCTTACTTTAGAGTTTAGGGGTTTTATCCTACAAAAACCCGTGTTTGATGAAGATTGGAACTGGATATCTTTATTTTTAGGATTTTAGGGTTTTACCTAGAAAAACCCATACTTAAAGAGTGGAGCGGGATTTGCCCTCGTATTTTAGGGCTTTAGGGTTTTACCCTACATAAAGAGTGGAGCGGTATTTGCCCCACTTATTCATTTATTTTAGGGTTCTTACCCTATATGGAAAGGGTACATGAAAAGTAGAGCGGCCTTTGCCCCCTTAATTTAGGATTTTTACCCTACATGAAAAACTCGTGTATGATGAAGACTGGAACTGGATTGTCCCCCTTATTTTTAGGCTTTAGGGTTTTTACCCTAGAAAAACCCGTACTCAAAGAGTGGAGCGGGATTTGCCCTCTTATTTTAGGGCTTTAGAGTTTTACCCTACATGGAAAACTCGTACATAAAGAGCGGAGCAGTGTTCGCCCTACTTATTTTAGGGTTTTAGGTTTTCAATCCTACATGAAAAAGCCCTACATATAGAGCAGAGCGGCCTTCGCCCCCTTGTTTTTGGGATTTTAGGGGTTTTTACCCTACATGAAAAACCCGTGCATACTGAAAGTGGAGCGGCATTCCATCGCACTCCTGACACCATCGAGCTACACCACCGCACCTACAGCTGCGCCTTGCATACAGGTAGGCATCGCCGGCGGTGGCGCCACCTCATCCCTGCCAGCTGCCGCACCGCACCTGTTTCACCTCATTGCGCCACTGGTCCTTCATCAGGAGCTGCATGTCCTGCATGTGCCCCTCACAGAGCTGGGTGAGCAGCGATACCGTGGCCGTCGCGAAGGCAACGGGGTCATGTGCATCGTTCAGCCGGGCAGCAGCGTGATCCCCCCCCTCTTCTTCTTCCAGGTCCTGCAGCCCGGAAGCGCGTGGCGTGCCGGGGTGCATTCTGGTCAGCGCAGATACAAAACATGCGCGGCGTCCAGACACGGACTAGAAAGCTGAGAAAGAATGGCACAAAGGCCGCTGAGCCGGCTGGAGCGCTGCCGGGGGGCTCTGGCACTGCAATGTCACGGTCTTACTGCAAGGGGGCGGTGGATGCTAGACCCCCCCCCCCCCCCCCCCTCTCACACACACGCACACTCACACTCGCACGCGCACGCAAGAGACAAGAGACAGGATATCCAGAGGAGCTGCACCCACCTCTGGCAGCTCAGCGACCTCCGCATCCCCAGCCACGGCCTCATCGCCATCGTCCGCCTGCTGCTTGAGCCACACGGAGCAGCGCTCCAGCCCTCCATCCACTTGGGCGAACCAGGCCTCTGACAGCCCCTGGTCCTCCGTCAGCAGCATGTACACCTCCTCCTGCAATCAGATGCCAGAGCCCAGGCTCAGCACTCTCCGTGCCTCTGTGAGTATACCCGTTGCGGAGGACACGGGCGTGCGGGGGTGCTCTGGGTACCTGGATGGTGCGGTTGCCGCCCTGCAGAAGCACCAGCAGCAGCTGGATGGCCTCGAGCTGCACGCTCAGCTTCGAGCTGGTCATCAGTGCGATGGCGCAGTGCGCCAGCCCCAGCGCGCTGTACTTGTTCTGCACCCACTTCAGCAGGCGCCCCTCCTGCGGGGCATCCTCCCTTGCGAGCCCGGCCATCCATGCCGCCTGCGGATGACATTGTGTCAGCAGCATGTATCGTTGCGAATTCTGCCAGCACCCAGCTGCACGCCATCAGTAGAGTTGCAGCGATGCGAATGGGCCGAAGCGTGCCCCAGAGCATTCTGGGAGTGCATCGGGTGCGAGGGGGGGACATCTACACGTGTACTCCAAAGTGACTCGCGCGCACCTGCAGGTACTTTATGTCGGTGCCATGCCCGTCATCTAGGTAGACCGCGCATCGGAGCGTGCGGATCATCTGCACAAGCGCACAGGCAGCCCTGACGTCAGCATGCTGCAGCAGGTGTGACAAGTGCTTACGTGGCTTGGCGTTGCCATCGGAGGAGTCAACGCTGCTGGGACACCCCCCCCCCTACACCCCCCCTGTACGGCGGGCTCGAGGCATGGAGGGGCGCGAGGCGAATGGTCACCTTCACCAGCATCTCCTCCGACCAATCCAGCAGCTCGTGGCGGTTGGCGAGCAGCTTTGCCATCTGCAGGACAACCTCCTCGTAGGTCCACCCAAGCGGTTTCAGGGCGAGGCTGCCGCTCTTGCCACGGGCAATCTCTCCGGCTCTGCTGCCATGGCGTTCCATCGAGACATGCACCGTTACTCCTGACGGATTTGCACCCGCCGGATTGCCTTGTCGTGCCCAGGAAGCGGCAGTGTGGTGCGGCTGTGAGAAGATTCGCGCCATGACGTACAGGCTGGCGTACTTCATGGGTGGGCCTCCGAGAATCACGGGCCGGACCTGCACGGCATGCCGTTGCCGAGTAAAGTGCAAGCAGCGCCCAGCTGCCAGTGCTGGATGCGATGGTGATCCCCCCCCCCCCCCCCCACCCCTTCCCCCGCCCCCTTGCTCAAACTGTAAGCATGTGCTTTGCATTGAACTAACCAGTATATATTAGGATGGAAGTCCGGCGATTAGATAATTTTAGATAAGGTTATGTTATGATGGGTTAGAGTAGATTTGATTGGATTGGATTGGATTGCATTGGATTGCATTGGATTGGATTGGATTGGATTAGATTAGATTAAATTAGAAAATGCTTTGACAGTTTGGACCGTTTGGAAAGACAACTGACAGATGCATCTCAGTGGTATTGCGAATAGATTTCGGATCGTATTAAGTACATTGTTTAAGTCTGTATTGCCCAGTATTATAGTAAGCCTGTATTTTGAGTATGGATTGGTTCACGTTCAATATTTGCAATTCCGCCAATCGGCCAGTTGCGGACAAAAGCTTGGCGCTTATTGCGGGGTGGTACAGGTGCTTGACTAATCCTTACACATAGCGGTACCGGTACGAGAAGTGATATACTTTTACGCGTCAGGTAACTCAACGCTTTTTTACTTTTACGAGTATACGTATAAGTGGTAAGGATTACATAGCGCGTTTTGTAAGGATATTGCAGCAGATATATCAAGGATATATTGCACAATATTACGCATGCAGGATGGCGTAATCTTATACCATCGCGTCAAAACAGTCTGTTTACCCCTACTGTTACGATATAACTTCAGCAATAAGAAGACAGTAATACCAGAATGGAATATACATATATTGGGAATGGAATGGACACATATAGAGAAAGAGCTTGGGGAAAGAGCTGGGTGGCAAAACACGGCCAGTCACCGCCGTTAATTTTTGCCACCTACGCGCTAGCAGTTAACATACATAAAAATATAGATTATATATATGTAGTCAATATCTACGTGCTCGTACTGTACCAGTACGCGCTAGTACTCTCCACTGTACGCGCTAGTTAATATATATACATATATATTATGTGTATATATATATATCACTGATGGCTGGCACACCAAGTTTCAGGGTAGAGCCCCGGGCACACCTCAGCGCAGTCATGGCTTGTTGGACAGACATACACGCCAACGCTGTCCGCAACCTCCACGGTGAATGTGTACCAGTCGCGGTGCACGGCGTGGCTGGAGAGTAAGGTGGTGGAGAGGGCAGAGCCCTGTTCGTAGCGGGGGGGGGGGGGGGGGGGATCCAGAATGGCCGTCAACCTCGTGGACATATGAGAATGCCAGCGCGGCTGCCGGACCTTGCACTATTGGGTCGCAATCGCGGCAATCATCAGGGTATGCAGTGAGATAGCGCACTGCACAGGGTGGACAGGGGGCAGGCACGTGCATGTCTTGGGTAGAGATACCTGCTCGGAGCCAGCCCGGTCGGGCTTGCCGCACTCACTGCCAGTCAAATTGGATGGCGCGCCCCTCAGGCGGGTGTTTTCACCGTCCGACCTAGATCGATTGACGTTGCTGAGGGCACGCAGCAGCCTCCGCGTGGCTTTGATAGCCGATGCCCGCTCCCTTGCCAGATCCGGGTCGTCCACTTGCTGCAGGCGCTCTCCAAATTCCTGCCACGCGCGGTTTGTGTGGTTCAGCATATGGGGATGGTTAAGCGCAGCCCAGATGGCGACCTGCGGCCCGCAATGAACACCACTCGAGCAGCGTTTTCATTGCCCCTGCAGCAGCGCACCTGGATATAGTTTGTCAATGTCTCGCAGTCCTTGAGATGCGCCGGCTCCAGCTTCGAGCTGTGAAGCGCGTAGTGCCGCTTGAAGTACTCCGCCAGGGCGGGAAAGGCAAAGAAGGGCAGCAGCACCATGGCAGGGTACCTACGCAGCGCAGCCATTAATGAGCTTGGGTCTCCGTTTCCCCTTTTCAATCTGCAGGATGCGTAAATGCTCTTGGCGAAAGGGGACTATTGTCAGCATCGTTTCGCGCTTTCCGATGCGCCCTGATGATTGGCAGGGCGCCAGATTGCGCAGCGGAGGTTGCAGGGCGCACATGTCACCAAGATGACTCTTAAGAAAGTTATGTGCAAATGGTGGTAGAGGTGACGCTCTGGTGAATCGGAGGTTACTTGGAAAATGGAGCAGGGGAGCATGGGCAATTGCGGACAGCACAAGGGAGGGGGGAGGGGGGCACGCAGGATGGCTTTGGCGGCAGCGCACTTGACATCGCTACCGAGCTCTGCCCGAGGCTCCCTGTCCAAGGAGTAGCGCAGCTCATCCAGCACCCACTCCATCAGAGGCGACCTCGTGCGCGGTGCTGCAGGTGCCTCCGCGAGGATCCCCCCCTCCCCCTCCCCCTCCCCCGCATCGCCGAAGCTCCAGATGCCGTTGCCTGCCTCACGGACGGCCGTGCGTGTGTTCTCCGTGTCTGTTTCAAAGTACACGTTCTTTGGTGGGTAGCGGGGAGCAGGGACAGGGGCCGGGGCAGTCAGAAACACGGCAGCGCCATCGCCAGCCGATGGCCGCGGAAAGTGCCCCTCGCATTGACATTTGCGCGATTTTGTGAAGGTATCAACATCATGGACAGTCTCCGGGCAGAAGAGCCCCACGGGAACAAGCTGGGAGGGAGCTCGTGCGCATGGCAGCGGTGGTGCTGGCGGTGTGCGGTACGGCTGTGCTGTTGCAAGGGGACGAGGGAAGGGAGGCGGAGGCTAGTGCACCTGCAGGAATCTCCAGTAAGCGGATGAGACGTATCGGTATGTAGTGGCAGGAATGCGGTCCTCGGCACCGGCTGCCTCGCTGCCGAGTGTAACACCAGCAATCACCTGCCAGCACAATGACGAGAGTCAGCCTGTGCCGCCGCCATCATCCCTGACTACACACCCTGTGCGGCCTCACCGCGCGATTCCGGAACAAAACCCCCCTTTCCTCCCAGCGCTAAACTCTCAATGCTAGCGAGCCACTAATTGCCGTTGCCGGCACTGCATGCCGTACAATCAAATACGGTCCGCGGGGCCCCAAAATAACGATTTGTTTTGCATCTCCGCGTGGAAATATTCGTGATGCATTTGTGATCTATTCTGATTTATTTCTAGGATATAATATCGCAGGGGGGGGGGGGGTCAAAATCGATTATATCCGTGGACCGTTTGTGTGTGTACAGTAGTTTGCAGTGCATGTCTTAGGGTTTTAGGGTTTAGGGTGTTAGAGATTTAGGCATTAGGGTTTCAGGGTAAAACCATAAACACCCCATAAACTAACAGTAACGGCTTCGAGCTGAAAAACCGAAGCACAGCTTATGCGTCCTCATGCACTACGGAAGGCGTCTTGTGGAAGGCGCGGCACGGTACCTCCTGAAGGCTATAGAAGCCGCTAGCCTTGACCACCAGCGTGGGATTGCCGCCCAGCGCGCAGTCTGCCAGCAGCAGGACGCTCTGGCGATGATACGCGAGCGGGCTACCCTGGGCAGTTGCGCCGCTCTCCGTGTTCACCAGGTGGCACCCCTCTGCCATCAGCTGGCGGCGCATGGCCTGTGCCGCTGGCGTCTTGCACAGCTCTAGAACCTCGCTCTCGTTCTCAGAGGCCTGTCGGGATGCAAAAGGGGTCACTCTGAAGCCCTAATGCTATCAGGTCCAACTCAGTCCTGAGGGGGGAAGTTAATGTCGTCCCTGAGCAATGTAAGTGGCTGGTGGAGATGGGAAGGATATTCATCGCACTTTACCGGATGGCGCATGCTGACAGAGCAAAAAGGAAAGGGGGCAGAGGTCGTGAGGCGCGTGTGTGTGCGTATGATTGGGGGACGGAGGGGGAGGGGGGGGGGGGGGGGGGGCAAGCAGGTGGGCGCACCAGGTTGAGCACCGCCGACTGGTTGGCAGGCGACGGTGTGCCATCCACCACCACGGTGTTGTGCAGAAATGAGAGCCAGCGGGTGCGCTTCTTCTCGCCATAGGTCATGAGGAGGGTGACGAAGCGGCGGAGGATGCTGATGTTGATGCAGCGCCGGCTCAGGATCGGATTAGCCTTAAAGATAGCGGACAGGGTGGTTGCGACGTTCAGGTTGAGCACGCCGATGTGGCTGATGAAGAGGTCCAGGCGGGCGGCGAGATAAGCCTGCGGAAGGGCGGCACGTCGCAACCACATCAATTCCACAGACAGAGGCTATCGACAAGGGACACGCTCGGGGTTGGTTTGGCGGCCCAGGGCTGCATGCAACATGAAAAGAAGGATGCGATGCTGCGGGGGACTAAGGTCAGTACGCGCCTGGATCTTGGGGTTGTGGACGAGCCCCCCGGTGGGAGTCTCCACCGCGGCGCAGTGGTGTAGGAAGCTGTAAACCTGGCCAAAGAGTTCGCGCCTCCCAATGTCCTTGGCGAGATCCATCTGCGGCTTGCCTGTCATCGGGTGGGGGTCTTGCCGCTGGCGTCGCAGTGGCAGCTTGAGTACGCGCATGGCCAGCTCCGTGGCATGTAGGTCATGCAGGATGGACTGCGCCCCGACAGCAGCATGCAAAGTCAGTGATGTGCAGGGCTGGATAGCATGCCCCCAGTCCGAGGCCCCCTCAGTCCTTGTCAGCCGCAGCGACAACGCAAGCCCTGGATGAACCATTTGGCAGACGATTGTATGGGATGATCAAGCTGATCCCTGCAGCATTGCATTCAGCATGTAGTGACTCTATGACACGGTCAATGGCGGATGAATTCGGCTCTTAATACATGACCAACCCACACGGACCACACACCCACGCTGCAGGCACCTGCCTTTTCGGAATTATCACTATTGAAACAGGAATCTTGCACTGGTCGGCCGGCAGCACGCATCAGAACTCGGACTACCATGACCAGGCTTAAGTTGAACGGCAAGCATTGCGCACCTGGAAGCGTCGCACGCGAGCTTTGGAGAGGTGCACCACCTTGGTGCGGCGCGATGGGACCAAGACGCGGGAGTTGCTGCCAGCCCCGGCGGCACCGGTGATATCTAGCAGCGTGAGCTCCTCCTGCTCCCCTGTCTCCTCATCTGGAACAGGCAAGTTGATGGTGGAGGTGGGTACCTACATCCCGCCAGTAGGAACCTTTCAGACAACGGTAAGAGGGACATCCACGCTCACCCGCATAAAAGCTCCTACATACATATATATCGAAAATAAAATGCCCGCCCCGGAGTGGAGCCTCCGTGCACTGTCTAGATAATTATAATTGTACATTGACAATACTTCTATAAATAATGAATCCCCCTATAGTGAATCTACCCCTATAGTGAACGAGGGGGAGGGGGCACAGACTTACGTGTTAGTACTTTACTTAACACCCTGTAATGGACCCACCCCTTTAGTGAACAGGAGGGGAATAAGGGCCCCGAATGTTGATTATAGAGGTAGTGTGTCACTGTGCTTGTTATATTAAAAAACTACTGTGACCGCCAGCGCGTATGTGGCAATTAATTTTGTACGGCGCCTGGCCGTGGTGAAAAAAACAATAAATAAACCGCCTGCAGTAAACATGATTACTCGAGTACTGATGTGATTTACAAAAAGTATTGTTACTGCTTCCACCCCGCAGTCGCTGTAGAGGATCTTTCTGATTGCCCTTTTTTTGGCTGATTTCCGATGTCGCCTTCTGCTGCTAGCTCATGTAAATATGATTTACAAAAAGTTATGGTACTATACTACTAGCAGGGCGATATTTATGCGGCTGTATTCGTCTTAATAAATGTGTGTAGCGCGTGTGCGGTAATCGTTAACGAACTCATCGTCATGATGCGGCATCGGTCCGCGTTCCTGTACTGCTAGCGACTATCTATTGAGGAATTCCTTGTTCCGGTCCGTGTAGTTCGTCCTGATGTACGTAAAGATTCCTGACTAATTTGGCAATAACACATGGTCAAAGAGAGGCCCTAATATGGCTTGCCGATACCGATTCGCGATACGTCTAAGGTGTTTCTGTTACTTATCGGTTATAAGAAAAGCCATAATAGCAAAAAACATTTTATTCTATTTACATCCTATTATTTTCTAATTGCCGGCACTTGCATCCTAACAGACTGGTGAGATAATTCTGAGAGGTTGGGTGGGGGGGGGGGGGGGGGGGGGGGATTACCAGCATGTCCGCCATCTCCTTGAAGCAAGCTATGCAAGAGTCAAGCGCCTCCTCCTTGCGCTTCTCATCCGTGGCCGCAACCCACTTTAACTCAATGTTGATGATGCGCATCAGCTCCTCGCAGCGGCGGTACATGAGCGACGTGTCCACGTCCACCACAATGAGGGTGTCAAGCATGCAGCGAACCTGAACCACCGCGAGGGTATCGGCGGAGGAGAAGTCGCACAACAGTAGGGTCGTCAGGCGCTGGGCAAGCGATTCAGGGATCACACTGACACGGAGCTGCCTGAACGTGCTGCTCCCCTTGGGTGCAAGGGAGAAAGCATGCATTGTGCTGGTATTCTCAAGAGCTGGGTCCCACCAACTGCCGCCTCTTGCTGACCAGCTTCTCCACCAGCCGCGCTGCGCGCTCCGTCAGGCGGGGGTAGTCATAGTGGAACAGTTCCAGTAGCAGCACGGTCGGCCCCTCGCTCGGCGTTTCCGGCGAGAAGGTATCAAGGGAAAAGAAGCGGAAGCCGCTGTCGGCGCCAACCTCCTGTAGCCGGGATGAGATCTTACTCAGCATTGCGGGGGTGACTTTGAAGTCCATGGGGGCAAGTGCCTGGGAGGCTTCCATGTCCTGCACCAAGCAGCACAGCAGCGTTACTTCGCTGTTTCCCGTGGGTGCCTCTGGATTGGTGACGCCGGCACGCAATGCCAAATGCCCAGTAGTCTCCACTGAAAACATGGACAGACCTCCGGAGCAATCAAATTGTCAAGGTCGTCGATGTCACCGCTGGAGTGGTTCTGCAGTGAGGCTTCAACGCCTGCGTCTTGCGCCAGCTGAGGCAGGCATCCGAACGCGAGTCAATTCATGGATGGGAGAGTTCCAGGCGGAGTACATTGCAAGGCGCAGTGCTCACTGCATTGGAGATCATTTCACTTAGAGGAAGGTGATCCAGGATTGAGCAGAGAAGCTGGCGACAGCGACAAGCAGTGTGCTGGCAAGTAGCTGAACATGTCGATGCGCTATGGTCGCAACCGGGGCTAGCATTCAGTTAACCTAACCTCACGGCGGCGCTGCGGCACAGAGCAGGGGCAGGGGGCACCTTGCTCCGAGCAAGTTTGAACTCGTTAAAAATCATGCTGAGGCTCTCCTCACTGTGCATCTGCAAGCAAAACTCCAACGTGCTGCAGATGTGTGCCTTGGTCTCCATGACGGTCGACCAGCCGCCGGGCGATGGCTGCACTGTTGTCAGGGCCGATAGAAGAACCTCGATGGTTTGCCGGCATCCCGCCTGCGCCAGCGTGATGATCCCTAGCCGAAACATGCGCTCCAGCACCTTGACGGCCATCAGGGTGAGGCTTGCCTGCCCCGTACATGTACGAGCTGGCAGGCTCTGTGCAGATGGGGGCATGGAAGCAAGAGGGGGGCATGGAAAGGGGGGCGGGGGGAGGGGGGGGGGGGGCAGTGTAAGTGCTAGATTGCCCATGAAAAATTCTGAAGGAAAAGTGGGGGGGCGGGGGGGGGGCGGGGGGGGGGGGGGGAGTTTTTGCAATGCACAGGCCTGTCGAACAGTTTCTTGGCATCCATTTCACATTCAGATGTTTGGGCGACGGTCGAGCTCTGATTATGGGGCGGCGGAGCAGCATACGCCCTGGCTAGGCCACATGCTCGCACCGAAAGATACTTGACCAGCACATCGCGGAGCTCGGCGATGGCTGTCTGCTTGTTGCCGCGTGGCATCTTGGGCTTCCTCGCTTCTGAGGTACTTCCTGTGGGTTCATCATCCAGCAGGCGGCTCGTCCGCGGCAGCCGGATTTCCTCCCACGGGTCCGTGTCCACGTGCAGGTAGAGCATGAGCCGCAAGCAAGCGGTGCGAAGCACGTAGGGCATCCTCTCAGATTTGACCTGCGATCCGGCGATAGGACGCCACGCGTGAGTGGATCAGTCAAGGGTTTTAGGCAGGCGGTGCAGAGAGAGTATGATATCTGTCGTCACCATCTGCCGTAGCATTAAAAACGGTCCACGGGGCCTAAAAATAATGAATTAGTCGGATTATTCGCGATGCATTCATGCCGTGTTCTGAATTGTTTCTCCATTTTTATTGTTTTCCCATCTTTGCCAATGGGGGAGGGGGGGGGGGTCGAAAACGGTATATATCCTCAGACCGCTTGCGTTTTTATGGTATGCAGTTTTGATTTGACATTTGCATCTGTGCCGCTGATGTACTTTGGAATATTATATACGCTGTAATGCATGTGATCTTCCAGCGATCAACGTTCCGGCAGGCGGCAGGCGGGCATGTCTTAGATTGGAGCAACGATTGCAGGGGGGTGTCGCACCACGGCAAGCAGGCTCTCAAACTCAAGACCCAGTTGCATTTCGCGTGATGCATCCAGCAGCACTTTCTGCACGTAGCTGTTGCGGCCGTAGCACAAGGAGCATAGCAGCTGCATCTCGTAGATGTAGTAGATAAACATCGTGATCTGTGCCACCCGACAGGAGGTCAGGCAGTGCCGAGCCATAGCGTCGCGGAGAAGAGTTGGGGGGGGGGGGGGGGGAGGAAATTTATGCAGGCGGGGAAGCGAGGCACCTCGGGGTTTCTTTCGATAAACGCCTCGGATCGCTCCCAGCCTTCAATCCCCGCTGCCTGCTCGTCGTCAGCGTGCTTTGCAAAGAGCACACTGCACATCCACGTGACTTGCGTTCCGTCCTCCTGCGGCAACGCAGCGCACGTGCGGGTGCATGTCACAAAGGAGGCAGAGGAGACGCCGAGGGGATAGTGTCTATGACAGCAAGGACGGAGACCCAAGTTGGTGGAATGACTGCGTACCCGATTCGCCCAGCTGATTTGCCAGTCGGTGGCCCCGTTGTTCGACTTGACCAGCGCGCCCTTCACGAGCACCAGGTCACTGTTGAGCAGCAGCTCTTGGACAAGAATGTTCTGGTTCAGCGGGACCGGTGCATCATGCGACCCGCAGAGAGTGTTGAGAAAGCTGATGAATCGCGGATAGCGGCCTTCCAGACGGATGAGGTCGATGAACGACTGGATGATGTTCCGTTCTGCACTCTGGAGGTTTGGCCCAGGGGTGCCACATTAGTACGCAAGTCGTGGCAACTACATCACTCAGCAGTGCTTGAAGATTTGGATGTCAGATTGCAATAAGTGCAGTGTTGTATAGAAGCGCTGGCATACAGTATGATGGCTATGGCATACTTATTGGCATATGGCTGCCTTATATGGCGAGGAAGACAGACAGCGGGTTGGGAACGCAAGGTGGCTAAAGGCATATAAATGGACCTTTAGCCAAATGAGCCTCTTGCTTAGTTCCCAATGCTGCGGCTGCGGATGGTACAAGACTGAGAACATACGCCCTACTCTGCAGAGCTCAAATATAGACGACATCATTCCGGATGTACAGGGATATGAAAAACACACGGCGTTCCTGAAATGCCGATATCGCGCTGGCCTCGTACTCGCTGCTCGAAGATCTTTTAGTACTTGGTGCAGCGCACCACTGGATCGAATTTGAATAAAAAAAATCCTCCACGGTATACCTCCGTCCCTTTTAGCATCGTCGAATATTAAGTGGGGGGGGGGGGGGGGGGGGGGGCATTTGTGTCAGGTGAGATCATCGGCGAGGCAACCCCCTCCCATTTTAAGTACTAACCTCACAAATCGTATGCTACGCAGTAGCGACTATATAGGGGATCAAAACGGGAGGACCGTCGAAACCCGGACGACAGATCTGAAAACCCGGACCCCAGTACTTTGCGTGCATTCTCTTGACGCTCTCCCTGTCAGCAAGAAGTCAACAGATCTGAAAACGCCATCCCAGAAGATTCGCGACTATGCCGGCTTTCAAAGGTCTGCCGCTTGTATGATTGTCGATGTACTTCGATGTGCTGCAGTACTTATGGCAGTATACAGGGTACTAGTATTCAAACACCACGCGCAGCACGGCGGTATCGGCCGATCGGAAACGCCGTGCAGTTTGCCGTCGTCCCTCCACAGGTTCTCCCAATCGCACCACTTTGGAACATGTGGACGATAAGCCGCGGCACTTAGTCGCTAGTCAGTACTGAATGGAGCACGCTGAAGGGAGTGTAGGGGTGGGATTTACGGCGGCAAAGGTAACAAACCTGCACTTGCTGCATGTTGTTGGCATAAATGGCGGCGAAAGTGTCAGCTGCCTTGAGACTACCGCCCAAATGCGGCTGCAACTTAGGGGCAAATTTGGCGAGGTAGTTCTGAATGGATGTGCCGCCCTTGCATACGGTCTGCACTCAGAGGCGCAAGGGGGGGGGGGGGGGGGGGGGGGGGGGATGCAGAGCAATGCTCACCTCAGCGCATAAGCGAAAGATACGGACAGGGCACATTCAAGGCATAGTACGTAAGTGCGTAACGTTCACGCACCTGGAAGAATCTATGGCAATACGTGCCGAACCGGATAAGCGCTGCACCTAGCAGCTCATCCTTGACATACTGCTTGCCTTCGGGGCCGAAGAACATGCGGAGGTTGACAGCGTCAAGCGCATCCACCATCGCATCGATGATCTTGGATTCCCGGCACAGCAATTGGTATTCCAGCGCGCCCTCCGTGTCCTCCTTGCTTGTGTCCACGGTCGGTGTGACCAGCTGCAGCAGATGCTTCTGCGTGCGTGTCATTCGTGGGCCCCAGCGGCGAAGAATGGAGGGAAGCTTTGAGTCCCGCAATGCATCAACGATAGCGGCGTAGCTTGCGTTTCGATCCAGCCCGTCTGGGCCATCCGGAATCTTCTTGTGAAAGGTCCTGCGACCAAGCCATGGCAGTCAGCCTGCCAAGCCCTCCCTGCAGATCATCGCAGTCTCTGCAGTCATACCACGTCTGTCTCAGTGAAAGTCGCGGGACCTTACCTGAGCTCCTGCCCAAGCCCAGTCATAACTTGCAGGCTCTGCCGCACTTCTGCCACTTTTGACAGCAAGCTGTCCGGCATGCGAGACATAGCCATCACATAGCTATCGCGCCTGTCAGCCTCCAGCACCGCCGGAAGATGCTGCACCTCTGTAAAGGTGGCCAACGTGGAACGCGGGGCTTTTTCCTGAAGCTCTGACAGCCAACACCCACTGCGTGGCAAAAAGCAAGTACCGGCGCCGTCGTGTCAGGAGGGGCACCTCAGCCGCGGCAATACCCCTGTAGTCCGGATGGCGGCGCGGTACGGCTGTAGCAGCACATATTCCCCCTCACCTCGCCTGATGTTGCAGGAATGCAAAGCTCTCCTCGCTGAGATATTGGTCCGCCAGGTGGTCGTCATCGGACTGGCCAGGATAAAAGCAAGGAAGGGGAAGGGGGTCAACTTAGGGCTGCATCAGAGCAGAACCCAGGGGGGAAAGATGCATGGCGGCGGCTTACCCGAACAAAGGGATGCAGTGTCCAGACAGCCTCTGGGATGGTGTAGTCGGGAGTGATAAAAAGGTGAGCCGGCGTACTATCCTGATCAGCGGGGCGATTCGGTGGCAGCGACGCTCCCAAGTATTTTCCCGAGAAGATGTGAACCAGGCAGTATCTGTAGACAGGAAGCAGCTACTTAGTGCACGGCCCGGCATCTTAGTGAAGGCTCTCAAGCCCAGCGGTCCTGCGGCATGATGTGAAGGAAGAGGAGGGGGGGGGGGGGGGGGGGGGGGGGGCTGAAGGGTGCGTACTGCGTCAAGTAGCGCGCAGGCTGACCCGACCACTCCACGCGCTGCGGTTGCAGCTGCCAAATTGCGTTACCTGGTGTCCTGGGACTCTGTCCTGACAGACCCTGTGTCACAAACTCCTGGAAATGCACCTCCCCGCTGCAACGGAGTCGCAAGGTCAGTCCTGGAACCATTTTGGCTTTCAGCAGGCGCCCACGGGATGCTTTGTAATGCAGGCATTGGCTGCAGGGAATCTCAGAGGGGAATAGGTGGCCGCGCACTTGGTGACGCAAAGAATGCCGCCTGTGGAGCGCTGCACAAAGCGCACGGCGGAGCACCCTGGAAGAAAGTCCATATCTTCTCTGGGCCAGAGGCTTATGTGCATTGCGTGTGGAAGCACCTTGAAGCAACTGCTTTCCAGCCCGCAGGTGATCTCGAGTGTCTTCTTTACGTTGACATTGGTCTGGGCAGCAGCAGGCAGGCAGGTGATGAGAAGGAGCCAGAGGAAAATCCAGAACACTGGTTTGAACACGCATTATGAATGTTCAGCGTTCCGGCAATGGGTTTGACAGAACCTCCACTGGCAGCATGCTGTCCCGCTCAATTGGAATAGCTGTGTGGCGCAGCCCCATGCCAGAATACAGCACTGACTGAAAGCTGAGGACTTCGCCGTAGAGCACACGGTCGCCCTCAGCCTTGGTCTTGAACCCTGGAGGTAAGGTAATCCGAACGGAAAGCGCATCATAAGCGACCTTTGCTGCCAGTATACTCCAAACTCAAATGCATCACGGTCAATTCACTTGAAGCACATAAGAAAGCAAATATTTCCTGATAACGCGGTTGCTGGCAAAATGCTAGAAATACGGAATGAATTTATCCGCGCCTGTTTCGATGTGTACACATCAGAGCTCTGTCAAAGGGGCGCATGGCTTGTGCTATGGCCAATTTCTTGGTTTTTTAATTTTATGGATCTGTACCCATTCAACCCACCTCCGATAACTTATGGACAAGGGCATCAATTTGACTTGGGGTGACCTACCAGATGCCACACTGAACCAGGAACCCCTGTGGCCAGGTGACAGCACAAGTCTCAGCGCCCCTCGTTCTACCACTGCGGCGGTCTTCTTCACGGTGAGAAACATGCCGGAGTTGACGTGCCGTAGCTGTACTGCCTGTCCGTAAATGATTGGCTGTCCCACGTGCCGCGAAAGCTCATCGCTGTTCACCCGTCGCTCCTTATCAAATAGCATCTTGGCAGAGGTGACGGACTTCCGATCCGATTCGCTGAGTTTAAGAAAGTGCGGCGACTGGGCCATGTCTTGCATACCCTCCCTGCGGCAACATGCGCATGTAAGAGAGGTAGTTTAGAACGGACTGCCTAAGCATGTACAGTATAAAACACCCGAATAAATACACGTCATCCTCGGACTGCCCTGTCTGCGTAGCGCTCTGTCTGGAAGCCGGACTACAGCAGCAGCGGCAGTCCTGGCAGCAGTATAGTCTCAGCAGTGCACGCACTCCATAAAAACTTCCTCTGTATCGTCGTCGTCATTGTCGTCTGCGTTGATTCCTGCTCGGCTCAGTGCTTGCAGCAGGTTTCGCCTTTCGGTATACTGATGTTTGTGCAGAACCTCGAAGCGGCAATCCGCGATGTATGGCGGCGAGTCAGCCTTTCCCGTCAGCACCTCGAGGCGAGTCTGCGCGGACACATGCATATTGGCACTTGCATTTCAAAACGCAAATGATACTGCCCATGTGCTGCAAACGTTCCTCCGTGCGCGCGCCCGACTTCGACTTGCTATTTTTCGCTCACCATCACTGAGGCATTATTGACGTGGATTGCAACTCAAATCATAGCATATATAACGTAGCTTGTTTGTGTCGCGCGCGCAGGGGGAGGGGGAGGTGTGTGTGGGGGGGGGGGGGGGGGGGGGGGTGGAGGGAGCGGGGGCAGGTTCAGTAGGGCTAAGGGTGGGTTCCCAGGCATACCTCGGGGGTGAGGGCGGTAGTGGCTGACACATAGCCCCTGATGTCGATTCCAGCCAGCAGGACCTGATCCCCGAACTTTACCAGCGCTCGATGCAGCTCCTGCTGCGCGCGACTTTCCATGCCGCCTTCACTGTGAGGCTTTCCCTAATTTCCAGCTCCTGCGGTTTACTAGCCTACCCGGTTTCCCCGAGTGTCTCGCCACGTGGCTTCTGCTGCACCGGCTGGTGCCGGAAGTGTATGAGCGAGCATGCACCGTCGTACTATACACCCGTACCCCCCTTAGATTTTGTCTCTTACTCGGAAGAGAAACAGCACTTCACCGTTCCTCTGTCACCCCAGGTCAGTGGAAACCCGCCACGGAGAGTCCAGGTCACAACGATACGACGCCGAGTTCCGAGCAGTTATCCCGATGCTAGCTGAGTGCTGATCTCTCCTGCTTCACACCGCCCTCACAAGCGAGCAGGTAAAGCTGCGGAGTCTCTACAACGAGTACGGGTACCCGCTACCTGTAGTGGGGCAGAGGTACAGCAGCGCTTATTCGCGCGGGTTCCTATGTCGAGGCGATGGTCGAATCGGCTTAAGGGTACGACTGGTACCCGCGGCCCGGGGCTAAGTGAGTTCTGCTCAAATGTAGGCTTGTTCCTTCCCCAGTACTTTCCGTGCATTCTCTTGACGCTCTCCCTGCAACCAAAAAGTAAAACTGGTGTGAATTACAAAAAGGACAGTTCCCCAGAATTAGAAAATCAACACAGCAAGCCGCCTAAAAGCGGCCCGCATCCCGCATAAGGCGGGATGGATGAGTGATGCGCACACGGTTCAGAGTCCGGGCCACGCGAGCACGTGTGTGTGTGGGTGATCCTCGGACGTGCTGTGCAGCTTCAGCAACGGGATGGCAGACGAATCTGCGCCGTCTGATGAGGCAGCGAGCGCGCTCTCGAGCGGCCACCAAGCTCAGGACCCCGAGGAAATCTCTTGCGAGCAAGGCCTCCTGGTGAGCCCGGGTGATGCACCGAGTGCCCCGCGATGAGAGGGCACCCCGATCCGCAGCCAAGCATGCGATACCACGCACTGTGCGGTGCACCCCCTTGCTCACCTCACCCACTGTGCCGAAGACCATGCCCGTGTACTCCGACATATCCAGGATGTCTCGAAGAGGACCCTTCTGTCCGGGCTCTGTGTTGTGCCACGCCGCATCCCGCGCAGCCAACCCCCGTTGTATGTCGCCCAACAGGGAGCGCTCAAACCGATCCACAGCCGTGGCCCGGGGCACTGAAGTGTACTTGACCCCGTACCGCATAGTCTTGAACTCCAGCAGCGTGGACTTCAAGCTCCGGGGATCATAGCTCCCGGTCACGACGTTGAACGGCGGAAGGGAGAGCTCTGCGTCCGGCACTAGGTCCTTGAGTTCATCCCTGGGTACGGTGTTGCCGAGAGGCACTGCATGCTGGAACAAGTCATCCACCTCCCGCCGTACCGCGATACCTAGGTCGTGAACACAATGATCGCGGAAGGCATCTGCGATAGCGTCGTGCTGTACACGCCAGTGAGCGTCTCCAGGCGCCGGGAGGTTCATGAGCGCGTCGCCGTATAGATCAACAATGACGGGGTTGTGCTCCGTCGAGGGCAGAATGATCTGGCACCCAACCACCGGGGCCAAGCACGGGCTAGGCAGAAAGAAGTACCCGGCAGCGACCTCCCGCAGCTCATGCGGAGTCATGGTTGTCCGCGCGGTGGGGATGGCCACTGTCCACATGCCTGACGCCGCGTCGAGCTGGTTGAACAAGATCCGTTCCCTACATGTGGCAGGGAGAGCGCACACCTCATTTCGAAGCCGAGAGTTGTTGGCCTGGTCTAGAAATGCCGTCAGCTCCTTTTGCGAGCCCGACGCAGCCTCCACTTCCCGCCCCATTTGGCGTGCATCTGCGTCGCCGAGATGGCCAAGCCAGCAGTAGCCGCTTGGAGGCGGCCCCACGCCTCGCGCATCTCCGCGGCGTAGCTGTCCGACCCATGAGCATCGTTGAGGAAGTGGTCATACTGGCGGGCGGAAGAATTTGCGTTGAAGCTGCCTCGGCCAAGTACGGACCCGAGCTGTGGGTCGAAGAAACCAGGGGTGGGGGTGTTGGTGCCGGAGTTCCTAGTCAGGAACCCTGGGAGGATGGCATTCATGCAGCCGATGAAGGCGGCATCACGAACGGTAGCCATGCGGCGGATGCCAGCTCCCTTCAATCGAGTGGGGAGGTGAAGCCTGTTGCGCGCCCTGGCCACTGCATCCTCGCTCAAGGTAGCCACCTCCGCTGCCATGGGGTCGGGGTCGTGCAAAAGCTCCGCCAAGAAATCGGTGACCACCGGATTGGTGTCGGTGCCGTACGTGGAGGGATCAAAAGAGACCCCTAGCACCCGTTCGACCGCCGCGAGGATGGTGGCATCCACCGCCTCCGCAAAGGCCTCCACCTCGGACGGAAGACAATTGCGGAGCCAATACCCCGCCTTGTGTTGCATGCAATGCTTGAGCAGGGCCCATGCGTGGTGATGCAAGGCGTGGGTGTACCGACGGCTGGGCTTGGCAGACAGAAGCTTGCTCAGGCTAGCGTCCACCTCCTCTCGTAGCTCCTCCGCCTTGCCGCGCATGTACGCCTGCACATACTCTGGCGATCCGAGCGGCACGTTCAGGACCGCGATGCCGTGATGGCCATCTAGCTCGGGCCACTCGATGTCGGCCGGAGCCTCACGCCGCGCGGCCTCCATGTCAGCGTTGTACGCCTGCATCTTGTCGAAGCGCACCTCAAGCCCCACGGACGCCTTGATGGACGTGCGGAAGGCGTGAAGAGCCGGCCAAACGTGCTCCGGAAGGCCCACCAAAAATCCATCGTCGGCGTTGAAGCGCGCCGCCCCGTCATTGACCTCCAACGTGGTATCGCACTGCTGCACCTCGGGGTGAATCGCGACGCAAAAGGAAGTCGTGGCCAACGGTGCGCCCTGTTGCACGCCGTCCTCCGACCGCAGAGGGGCGGACCGGTCGTCCACGACCAGATACGAATCCGTGGAGAGGGAGGCTAGGAGCGCAGGGATGACAGGGTGTAGTGGAGAGCAATCGATGTGGCGCTGGATGATGGTGCGGCGCCATGCCTCGTTGTAAGCGTTGCGAAGGTCTGTGTGGACGATGACGGCACGTGGGCCAAGCTTCTCGGCGATGAGCCGGACGCCGTGGATGAGCACAGAGTCGCCCGCGGGAATGCCAACGCCGAGCTGAGATGGAGCGAGCACCGACACGTATGCCTCCTTCATGTTGTCCACCACTGCCCGCTCCGCTGCGCGCCGCTCCGCCTCCCCGACTGCCACATGCCGCACGTCCGGGGCCCTCCCCTCGCCTAGCTTCTTGACAGGTGCCACGAGCCTAGCAGATGCGAAGAGCCGGTTGAACCACCCGGGCAGGCGACCTTGGAGGTACATGGAGGCAACCTCCGACATGGCGCGGACTGCCGCGGGCCCAGACGCCGGGGCGTATTCGCCCACCAAGCAGCGGAGATACTCGTTGCGCATGCCTGAGGGCCCCGCCGCCACGTGCTGCTTGAGTTGCTGGTACGGCACGCGCATGTCCACCGTCAGGGCGGCCTCGTCCACCGGAATGTCATACGCGGCGTCTGGGATCGGGTGGCTACGGGGCGGGTGCTTGTCGCGCAGCTGGGCGAGGATAGCAGGATCGGACAAGTCGCCCATACCCTTAGAAGATAGTCGGCCCGCCGCTCGGGAGAGCTCTCCGTCCTCCACCAACGCCACAACGGTGTCCGCGGTGCCCACGAGCAGCGCCGCAAAGAGATCGGCGTCCGTCCGACGCTGGCGGGCATGTCCGGCGTAGAACGCCTCAGTGCGCGCGTCGTCCCATGAGCGCACGAGTTCGGTCATGCGCCTCTCCGCGAAAGCGCGGAAGCGCCACGCCAAGGCTTGTAGCCGCCGCCGTCCGCCTCGGCTCGGGGCCCTAAGCAACAATTGCGGCAGCAGGTACTTCCACTTAAGCGCCCTATCCAACACCACGGGGTCATCGGCCTCCATCGCCGCCACCACCCGCTCATTCACGCAGCGTTGTGCCTCCGCCCACGCTTCTTGAAAGTCAATAGGCACCGCCGTCTCCATGGACATCTCCGCCGGCATGTGCACCATGTCCACATCGGAGAGGTGGTCCACCGCACCCCACCCCACCCCGTCGCCGGCTGGAGATGGGCGAGTAGGGGGGGGCGGATACCGAGCCCGTGAGGCCTGGCTACCGGGGTGGCCGGCCGGTGCACCCACCTCTGGCGGCGTGGGGGCAACAACCGGGGGCGCTGCGACGCCCCGGAACGCAGCGACGGACGGCAGTGCGGGCGACGGCAGCACTGACGATTGTCCAGCTCCACCGGCGCGGCGCGCCCCCCGACGGCGGTGCCGCTCGGCCAGCACGGCGCGCGCCTTGGCTAGCCACGCGGCGGCGACCTCGGTGAAAGCCAACACGTCGGCCGGGTGGTGCCTGACGCGGGCGGGTTGGAGCGACCTGGCTGCGGCGTCAATCCTCGGCGCCCACGCGGCGCCCGCGGCGACGCCAGCGACTGAAAGCGCGTCGGCGACTGTCCAAGCCGCTGCCGGCGCTACGCCCCGCCGCGCCGGCCCGCTGCCGTGTAGCCTGGAATGCAGGCGGGCGAGAGCATCGAGGCCGGTGAGCGCTAGGCCGCGGTTGCCGCCGCGCGGCCGCGGCAGGGGCCGCTCGGAGACTTCCTGGCCGGTCGGAGCGCCATCGTGATCGCGCTGCGACGCGCCGGGCCCCGAAATACTGCTGAAAGTACTGCGGCGAGGCGACGACACAGGCGAGGCAGCGCGCGCGCCGGTCGTACCTGCCGCGCCCGTCGCGGACTCGGGACTCGACGACCGGCTCACCGCCTGGGCGTACGTGGGAGCCGGCGGGGCGGCAGCCGCGGGCGGGCTCGGCCTTGGCTGGGTGGCGTCGGGTGCACTGCCGCTGGACGGTGTTGCCGCGGGCGACGCTCCCGCCGCACGCGATGCGCCGGGGCTGCCTGATATACTGGACGATGTACTGGGGGGAGGCGGCGACCCGGGGTCAACGGCGCGTTCTGCAGCACCATCGGCGGATGGCGCAGACATCGCGCGGCGCCCCGCCGGATACAAGCGACCCGCCACAGCCCGGGCATAACGGTGACGTCGCGTGGGAGGGGGTTGAGGGCAGCTACGCGATCTGGGCGGCGGGTGAGGCATGGCGACACACGGCCCCGCAGCGCCTCCGGGGCCGCTGGGTGGGTGGGTGGGTGGGTGCTACTGGTATCCCTTAAAAAAGTAAAACTGGTACAGGTACAACCTGTAGGCTGGCCGCTGGCCTGTGCGGGGCGGCGGCGTCTACGAGGATATTATTGCTCGTGTGGAGGCTTGCATGTGCCCGCTTCAAGCAAGTATGGTCGCTACAGGTCACGAATCTGGACGACACATGACACACACACGACACATGTTGATTGAACGATTTCATATATCCTCAATCCTGAACTAACTGAGCGACTATGAATAATCCTGAATAATACATGTATTAGGATTACAGCAGGGCTCCAGCCGTCCTACAAGTAATCCTTAGCTGTCGCCGGGCAGGCGCGCCGGGGCGATCTCCCTGCTAAAGTAATGTAATATAAGTATGCTAAAAAGTTCGCCCCGGGACATCGGCCGAAGGCGCCCTAGCACTTGACCTCTTGCGCCAAGTGCAGTCGTAGGTCTGGCATAGCCCTTAGACCATTGCCTCATTCGAACCCGAAGGGCTAATGCATCATCAACCGGGTACACCCAGTAAACCGGGCATGCCGGTATTGCCGAAATGCATCGACCAGGAATCGAACCCGGGATCTCTCGCATACCAAGAGACGAGCGCTCAACCGAGCGGACAAGGACTGTACTACTAGGATTGCATGAATACCTCAGGGGCGGCATGCAATTCAGGTTACTTCAGCCTAAAAGCCCTAAAGTCCCAACTTCAGCTGAATTCAGTTTGGTATGAATACCTCCCGGAAATGGCATGAATACCCCCGACATGAAGTCCCCATAGAATTATGAGTTTTTAAGTGTAGAGCCCGGTTGTAGAATTGACTACCTCTGAATAATCCTAATCCGAAGAGATGTCGCTTCCTGCCAACCATTAGGGTGTCCTACGTGGCGTACCCGTATATGCCCTATATGTGTGGCGGATAGTATTGAATTGCCCACTATCAGTATATTTGCTAGTAGTGTTGACGCAATCATTGGCAATACGAGTACATGGTTTAAATGTCATACTACACCCCTCCACATAAGTTCGGAATCCCTTTTCGGCAGTCTCAAAACTTCAGAAGTCTAGGGTACCTGAACGTAGAGTATATGAGATGAAACCCTGGAATCTCAGAGGGTTTTATAAAACCTGCATGACGAGTGGCTCAAAACCGAAGCTTAAAGACCTTTGACTAGGGTGTCACGCGGCACTTGGTGCATGCGTGGATGGGCGTCGCCTGCAACTGCACCAAAACCAGGGTCGGTATGTATCACGCACACACCGACGTGCGTGAATAGACAACCAAACGGCGGGATGGCCATGAACGCGTGAGGAAACACATACATTGGCGAGGGGCTCGGGTGCATTTGGTTGGGGTGCAGCCGTGTGGGCGGCGGCTAGTACATGCATGTCGCGTTGCGATACTGGCATGGCATCAGTGTCGGCCACGCTCAGCAACACCCCCTTGGCGTTAAAAACGCTATAACTTCTCAGAGTTTGCTCAGAAAATTGTTTTAAAAATACCACGCAATTGCTCGTTTAAATCTGCGTCGAAGCTAATCTTCCAAAATCAAAAATTCGATTTTTGGGGGCCCCGGAAACAATCCCCAAAGATGATCATCCAAACCCCTCACTGCCTCATGTGCCCGCCCATGTCGGGCGCGTGGCTTTGCGCCAAGAGCGTGTCTAAGCCCCATACTCGGTTGCGCGAGAGCGTTATGTGTGTGGATGACCACTGACCACCAACACTTGGCATGTGCCGCCTCCTAGCGATACACACATCTACTAGCCAAAATGCCATTGTTTGTTCACAGCATTTTATTTTTCAAGGAATTTCATGTTAATTAAAGTCCACGCCCCTACCGCGCCACCCAGCCCACGAAACGGTGCAACTGGCATTCCACCACAAGCCCCCATAGTAGAGCATTGCCCTATACGCCAAGGGGGCCATCGAGCGCCTCTCCTACGTGCGTTCGCCATAGAACAGCAGCATTTTCACCCCAAAACTGCTCCCCACAGTGGCCAACTTGTCGTTTGGGTGTCACGTCGTGCCTATAGCGACATGCTTTCGTTCAGTGGCCTACACGCACGGTGTGTGCAACTTATGCCAAGGGCCGTATTCACCAAGTTTGGTGCGACGAGTGCCGCTATTTCCATAGGTTTGGACGGTTGGCGCAACCCACAATTTTCTAGCGCCAACGCATCATGCACTGAATTCGCGTTTTATGAAGGGCGCCCACAAATGGTCGTGTTGTCGCGCGGGTGGGTATAAAGCGCACAATAGGCGTTTGTCCGAACTATTCCCACTATAGTTAGCATGTATGCACATGCAGCCGGCGTTGTCCTCGCCCATGCATGTGCTTTGCGATCGAAAATGCAAAACCCGGACTTGGTGGGGTGCATGTTACTACTAGGATTGTTCTGTACGGACGGGGGAAACGATTTGAATGAATTCGTATATGTTATTGTGTAACTATATATGTTATATTATTCATATATAATGTCCTTGGCGCCAGCTATATAATTGGCCATGATGCTCCGCTGGCGGCGGGTGGACGCCGCGATGCTAGAATAAGGATAACCGCATCCATTATTCGCACATCGCACGCTGCCACACCACTACTTACGCCTCACCAAACCACACCCCCGTAGTCCCTCACGATACAAACGAGTCCGGATGTTGCGGATCCTGCAGTGAACGCCGGCGAGGTGGAGGGTGGCGTTCCGGTGCCATCGGGAGGCGCCCCGCAAATGGCCGCCAGCAATATAACGCCGAGGCGGCATCCGCCCCCCCCCCCCCCTCTCTTGCTAACCGCTGGAGCGCCAGTGACTCTTCCCAATTCCCTATCGCGTCTATTCAGTCCGTGTTCAATACCGGCGGTCCCGATATTCCGATAGAACTCGGCGGCAACGATGAGGATGATAAGCTCAAACTCACATGGCGTCTCGCTGCAAAGGCGGGAGGGTCATGGGTTTTTAATCACACAAATTGTTATGCTCCATTTCCCTTTAGCCATAATGTTCTGCTATACTAGCATGTATAACTCCCCGCAAAGGTAGTACGACTACGCATCCGCGGAGTCGCTGTACATATTAGTATTGCGGGCGTAAATATTAGTAGTATAAGGTCGAAGACTGTTCTGGAATTCTCTAGAGTTCTCTGACTCAAGCCTTACGTGGCTAACACAGCACGGGTATCCCATGACACCCGGCTAACATAGCACAGGTATGACTATGACCTCGGCTGGTATAAATACCGCCTCGGACAAGCCTACTAGGTAGAATTCAGAGACAGACTATAACCCAGGAACCCATGTAACCAGAAGAGATTGGCCATACTTTCTAAATCCTTCCGCTGCATCCTAAAGGGCCTAAAGAACAGGCTTAAGCTAGAGCCTAACACTTGGTTTCGGAGCTTAGACAGCGGTAAGCGACGTAAAGATGGCTACACCAGGAGAGACGCCACCTGAGGACAGCGGAAGCTTTCCGGTAGCGGCCACTGCCGGCGAAGCACAGCCGATTCCGCTCGAAGGAGGTCAAGAGGGCACGCAACCGACCCTCGCAAACATGATGAGCATGCTTCAACGACTAGCCGACCGAGTCGAGACTATGTCGACGGAGCAAGCGATGATGCAAGAAGTAGCGCAAGCTACAACGGCGGCAACGGCGGAGATTCGCCGCTTGGACGAGTACGTGCGACAAGGCTTTAGTCATTTCGACGACCGAGTGAACCGGAGCCGAGTTGTAGAGCAGCAGATGCGAGACCGGCTTCGTTCTGCCCGGACCAGCGATATGCCTGGACTCATGCCGAGCGATGTGAAACCAGCCAAGATCGAGAAGCTATCGACTACGAATATCGACGAGCTACGGAACTGGTTTCGTCATGCACGGGGCTACCTGAAATATCACAACGTAAACCCGGAGGAACCTCGTAGCGTGTACTGGGCATCTGGCTATTTTCACGGACCTGTATCCAAGTGGTGGTACGCGCAAGTGGCGAGTACGCACGACGAAATTGGCGGCGGTTTTACCGGTATTGCGCACATGGAGGCGGCACTAATCACCGAATTCTGTGGACGTACACCGGCGAAGCAAGCTCGTATCAATCTGGATCGCGCGACACAGCGGACTACAGTACAGAAGTACGCGAATTATTTCCGCGAGCAACTACTGGAGTTACCCCATCGTCACGAGGAAGATAATGTACATGACTTCCAGCGCGGACTGAAACCCCATATTCGAAAGGAAGTTGCCCTGAAAAACCCTAAGACCCTGACAGAAGCTGTACAGGCAGCCCTGGCTGTTGAAGCTGCGGAGCGGGAGACAGATGTACACCGCGAGATCCGTCGCGAGCGCCTTAACATCATGGACGACGATGGCGACGACGACGAGCAGTACTACAGCAGTGCTGAGGGTGAAGCTACAGAACAAGAAGATGACCTGCTGATGGCGCGGCGATTGACTGAGGAGGAGTTTGAGAGATTTAAGAAGGAAGGGCGTTGCTTTATCTGCAGGGCGAAAGGTCATGTTGCGTCGGTGTGCCCGAGCAAGAAGAAGAAGATTTCCGAGTATCGACCCAGAAAGACCCGGCCGGGAAACTAAGACGTGAGTCGGCCGCGCGCGGCTTGCGACAGGGTGAAGGACTGTCCCCTAAAACGGCTCGCGAGACTACAGAAGTACAGCCCTCGTATCCTCGAACGACACTGAGGCATGATTTCCTCCACAAGGATTTCAGCGACTGGATGGTACATCGCGAATTATTGCACGAGTACACGAAGAAATACGGACCCTGCGACCTGGACGGAGCTTGCGATAATGACGGCCTGAATTCTCAAGTTTCTGGTAGTTTTTGCTGTCCGACGCGCCCATTTCAGGAACAGGATCTCGGAGAATATCGGCGTATTTGGCTAAATGCCCCGTATGACCGAATTGAAGAATTTTTGGGCCACTACCTTGGACAGAAGTTATTGCATCCGCATCTACGAGCAATTATTGTGGTCCCAAAATGGTCGCGTGAGCCGTGGTTTCGACTACTAAGAAATGTTCGTCTGGTGGATGAGTTGCCAGCGGAGACTTCTGTGTTTACGTGTCCAACGAACGATGGCATAGAAGGTGCGAGACAAGATGTTGGCCCCACTCGATGGGCGACACATATCTACGCTGACGATGGCGCCGGCGTACGGTTTCTACCGCAGCACCTGAGAACCCCACCGAAGCCTGAGTGGACGCACTCGAAGGTTCTAGTAACCGATGGAAGACGAGTGCTTCTGACTGTAGAAGACAGCGGACTGATTTGGTTTCCAGAAGGCAAGCGCGGCGACACGGACGCGACGCCGGAGACAACAGCAGTACGACGATCACTCGAGCAAACTGGGTACCGGGTACAGGAGAGCAATCTACGGTACCTCGGCACTCAGCGGACGGGAGACAACCGGTGTCCTGTATCGCGTTCGTCGTAATACTGTACCTACGAAGACCCCTTTGAACCGTGCACTATGGACAACCTGGAAGAAATTATTGGAGGCACGAAGTACGGGTTTTATCTGGAGACGGAGACAGTACGCTACCCACTACGGTACGAAAGCTTCGGCGAACAAATTGATGAATATGTCAACCGTAACGTCCGACTACCTGGCGAAGACTCCACATCGCGTTTGTGCAACGTATCTTCACCGAGTGGTACCCGACTACTGACTATTACTGGCGAATTGCGAGGACGATACTGTAAAATACTGGTGGACTCTGGTGCAACCGAAAATTTTGCGAGTACTGAATGGGTACAATTGCATCAGTGCCCTACAGTATCCGGAGGAAAACACCGTATAAAACTGGCGAACGGCAGTATGAGTACCAGTACCAAACGGCTGAGGAGCGAAGTACTTACCGTAGGAGCTTTCGACTATAAATTGGACGCTATAGTTACAGACCTGGAGAAATTCGACATTATTCTCGGACAACCTTAGCTGGAAACAGTTAATCCTGACATTGACTGGACTGCTAAAATTATCAAACACCGGAAGCCTGGACAACACATTGCTACAGCGGAACAGTATACAGTACCTACGACGGTTTACCATCTGGACGCGGCTAAGATGGCGAAGGAGCTGAGGAAGAGTCGCGGCGAGGAACTGTGCTGTTGCGGTACGCGAGGTGTTTGATGCGGTAGCTGAGCTGCGCACGGACCAGTCGACCGAGTGGACCGAGGAGCTCAAGGAGTCCCTTATGGAGTTTGCGGACATCATCGCGGAGCCTACTGACCTGCCACCGGAGCGCGAGTTCGACTTTGAGATCAACCTGGAGAGTGATGAACCCCCAAGGAACGAACGTACCGTATGTCACCAGCGGAGTTGCAAGAGGTACGGTCACAACTGGAGGAATTGTTGGCAAAAGGGTGGATTCGTCCGTCCAAGTCAAACTACGGCGCCCCAATTTTATTTGTGCGTAAGAAAGACGGCACTCTGCGTATGCATGTGTGTGGACTACCGTAAATTGAATGACCTTACGAAGAAAGACCGGACCCCGCTTCCTCGTATCGACGAATTATTGGACTCATTGCATGGTGCGACTATTTTCAGTACTCTGGACCTGTATAAAGGCTACCATCAAGTACGAATTAAACCGGAAGACATCCACAAAACAGCGTTCCGGACACACTATGGACTCTACGAGTACTGTGTGTTACCTTTCGGCTTGACAAACGCCCCAGCTGGATTCCCCGACGATGATGAACCGTGTTTTGAGCCCATATCTCGGCAAATTCTGCGTGGTATACCTGGACGACGTGCTGATCTACAGCAAGACAGCTCAAGAGCATCTCGAGCACATCAGATTGGTGCTACGGGAGTTGCAACGACACCACTTGCATATCAAGCTGTCAAAGTGTTCGTTCGGCCGTACCAGCGTGGAGTTTTTGGGCCATATCGTCGAGGCAGGACAGATCAAGATGGACCCCCGGAAGGTGGAAGCAGTTCAACAGTGGCCCGTGCCGAAGACAGTAAAGGACGTACGAGGTTTTCTCGGCCTTGCTGGCTATTACCGCAAGTTCATCAATAACTTCGCGGCTATTGCGGCGCCACTACATGACCTGACGAAGAATCAACCGGAGTTTGTGTGGACGCCTCGTGCTGATGCGGCGTTTCGTGCATTAAAGGACGCAATGGTACGAGCACCTGTACTGAGTATACCGGACACATCTGCGGACGCCCGTTACACATTGTATACATGTGCTTCTGGATTTGCAGTGGGAGCTGTGCTTCTGCAAGATCAAGGCTCAGGACTTCGACATGTCGCGTACCATGCACGCAAGATGAACAAACACGAAGTTCACTACCCGGTACATGAGCAAGAGTTGTTAGCGGTTCGTGATGCACTCATCAAGTTCCGATGCTACCTTGATGGAGCGGCGGGCTTTACGGTCATCACCGACCATGACACACTACGGCACTTCTTTCGCCAACGCGATTTGTCGACGCGGCAAGTACGATGGCTGCAAGTGTTTGCGCCTTACCAACGACATATGGACATCGTCTACAAGCGAGGAGCTGCCAATCATGCGGACGCCCTCTCTCGGCGACCCGACTTGAAGGATGCGCTACAGAAGCTAGATCTGCTGAACAACTGGTCAGAAGACGAGGCTGACTGCGAAATAAATTCAGTTTTATTTGCTATGGAGTCGCGACTACAGGCGGACAACAAGTTTTACGACGAAATCAAGACCGCATATGACTCCGACGAGTACCTGAAATCGCGGAAAGCTTTACCATCCTGGCTAGTACGTCACAGTAATGGTCTACTGTACGCCTACGGCTCACGACTTTACGTACCAAATGTGGCGGACCTGCGACAACGAACACTGTACGAACTACATGACGCGCCTACTGCTGGACACTTAGGAGGACGACGACTACTGGCGCGTATTGTGGAACTGTACCGGTGGCCTCGTATGAAATAGACTGTCACCAACTACGTGCGACGCTGCCCTACCTGTCAACGTACTAAGGCGGCCCGGCATAAGCCATACGGCTTACTTCAGCCCCATGACGTACCGTCACGACCATTTGAGGTAATATCCTTGGATTTAATCACAGATCTGCCGGAGTGCCAGGGGTATGACTCAGTAGTGATTTTCGTATGCCTACTGTCAAAACGAGTAATTGTTGAGCCAACTACGAAGACAGTTACTGCTAAAGGCCTGGCGGAGATTATGCATCGCTCAGTTTTTCGTCATTTCGGCCTACCGGCTAAACTCATCTCTGACCGAGACCCAAGATTTATGTCGGAATTCTGGCAAGATATGTTCAAGACCATGGGTACTAAGCTGAACATCTCTACAGCTTTTCATCCAGCAACCGATGGCCAGACGGAACGGACTAACCAAACTTGGGAGCAAGTGCTACGCTGCTACGTGCACCCCCTGCACGATGATTGGGTCAACCACCTCACCAACGTGGAGTTTGCGATCAACGCTGCTCAGTCGACTTCGACTACTATGTCCCCTTTCAAGGCGACTTTGGGATTCGAGCCGACTACACCTACTACTACTCAACTCGCAACCGAGCCAACTCGAGCTCTTCCGGAACACGTCAAGTATGTACAGGAACTTCATCGCTTCGCGCATGATTGCGTACTGGAGGCTCAAACTCGTATGCAGACTGCAGCTAATCGTAAACGACTACCCGTACCATTCAAGACCGGCGACAGAGTTAAGCTGAAAGCGTCTCATCTGAAGTTTATTCAGCAACCCTGTGCTAAGCTACGTGGGCCCCTTCGTCATTATAGAGCAGATCTCGCCAGTTGCTTTCCGATTGCAACTACCTGCGGGCGTACGAGTCCACGACGTGGTGCACGCGAGTATGCTGGAGAAGTGGTATGACGACCCTGACCAACCGGCGAAGTCTGAACGAGTACCGATTGTCCATGACGCAAACCGATTCCATGTTCAAGACATACTCGATGTTGCCTTCAACAACAATGGCACTGGACTACTGTTTCGAGTGCGATGGGCGTTCCCGTACAACGTACCAAGCGAAGACACATGGGAGCCCCTACGCGGAATGAAGCACCTGGACATTTTCCGGTCGTACTTACTGTCTAAACCATATCGACAGTTTACTGAGAGCTCAGACTTCATTCGGTTCCGGAATCGCTACCCAAGCCGAGTACCTTCCGCCTGAACTCCAAAATCAAGACCAAGACTGTAGTTTCTTGTAGTTCTGTGACACCTGCACAGCGAGGACGCTTGTGCTTAAGGGGGAGAGAGTGTTATACTCCATTTCCCTTCAGCCATAATGTTCTGCTATACTAGCAGGTATAACTCCCCGCAAAGGTAGTACGACTACGCATCCGCGGAGTCGCTGTACATATTAGTATTGCGGGCGTAAATATTCGTAGTATAAGGCCGAAGACTGTTCTGGAATTCTCTAGAGTTCTCTGACTCAAGCCTTACGTGGCTAACACAGCACGGGTATCCCATGACACCCGGCTAACATACCACAGGTATGACTATGACCTCGGCGGGTATAAATACCGCCTCGGACACGTCTACTAGGTAGAATTCAGAGACAGACTATAAATAACCCAGGAACCCCTGTAACAAAAAGAGATTGGCCATACTTTCTAAATCCTTCCGCTGCATCCTAAAGGGCCTAAAGAACAGGCTTAAGCTAGAGCCTAACACAAATGTAATAACAATATGTTCATCTACTGGACAAAACAAATTTTGCCACTTCTGCGGCCCGTTGAGGGCAAGTTAGGGGAATTCAGGCCTGAGTTCAGCCTGAAGACCTGCATATCCGAACGGAACATACTTCAGTGAGGCTGAATTCAGGGGCTGAAGTCTGTTCAGCTGAATTCAGATCACCCTGAACTGAATATCTCCGGGGGCACTTCAGAGCAACCCCGGATTCCTGGAATGTACCCCCTTGCTGTAGTACGCGCGTACTGGATATAAAAATGGTCTTCATCGCGATCGCACGTGATGTAGTCGCTACTAACTATGGGTACAACCTCGTGTCATCATGAATGCCGCAAATCTGGGGTGAGGACTACCTGTACAAAGCAGCTCTGAGGCATTGATACGTACGGTACAGGTACGTTGGTACCCGGTACGGTTTCTTTGCATCGGCGGGGCCGACAATGTGATCGTTACCTCAAATATGAATTATTCTGAAGATTCTGCCATTAAGGTCCACTTCATACCACGGTCCGCGTGCCGCCGCAGCCGCGTGCCGCCCTAATACTCGTACCGGAGCGCGCCACGTCGACCGGGCCGCGGGGGCCATTATGAAAATTCGCGCACGCCCCCGACACGAAGGCGGCACGCGTGTACGGGGCATTTTTTTTCAAAATGCCCCGTACACGCATGCCGCCTTGCTACCCTGAATTTTGAGAGCGTTTATATGTTCCGGGGTGAGATATATCATTTACCGCTGCCGGAGCGGGCAATTGCTCTGCTCAACCCGCACTTGCTCGCTCCACCCTCAGGGTGTTCCCGTTCACCGTTTGCAAAGGACGGCGGGGAGGCGGCCAACCGTCCTCCCAGGATGCCTACGCCGCGTTCAGACCGGGCCGCTGCCCGCGAGCGAGGTGAGGCGGTCACCCGCCATCCCGCGCGCTCGGGCATCTGGCGCAGCTGATCGCTCCCCGGTAGACCGTCTGGACGCCCGCTTAGGGCTCAGCCCATACAGCCGTATGCAGCGTATCGAGGAGGCAGACCCTGAATTGGAGTGTGAGTCTGGAGGGCGCGATGGCGAGGGAGGTTCCGACGAGGACCAAGTCCAACACAGCGATGGGCTGCGCGACTGCTGCGTCCCGGGCTGCAAAGTCGCGACGCTTATCGACTCCACTCTGTCGCAGCACCGCTGTCGCGAGTGCCAGGGGCTCTTTCACGCCCTTTGCGCATACTCCATCAACAACTCCGACGATCCGAAGTATTGCGGCTCTCAGCAGGCGCCCCTTATCGGCGGGGTCCAGGCCGAGGAGCCAAACAACGCGACACCAGGCGGTGCTGGCGATCTTAGCGCAACTGCGACTACACCACAGCATCGCGAGGACAGCGGTGGCGAGAGAGAGAGGGCGAGGACGGCGGCGATGACATCGACGCGTGGCTCGAGACGGAGCGGCAGAAGAAGGAGAATGCCTTGCCAGATGCCGGGGTGGGGGTGAAGACGGGGAGGACGCATTATGGCGGGAGGTGGAGAGGCGGGCTGCGGGCGCGGGGGGCATATGCACCGCGTTTCCGCCGCTGCGCGTATGTATGAAATGCTGTTTTTTGCGGCGGCACACGTGCGCTTATTCGCCCAATGCCACCGGCTACGTGGCAGCACGATATCGCGTATCGTTAGGGCGGCACGCGGCTGGGGCGGCACGCGGCCCGTGGTATGAAATGACCCTAAGGATTAAATGAATTATCAGACAACCCAAGCTTAGATTTGAGCAGCAACTCCTCTCCGCTCGGCCGATTCTTGCAGCACCCGGCGCGCCGCAGCTGTAAATAATCGTACTGGTACAGGTACGACACATATGATTCGCTGCGACTACAAGCGACGTATTAACGGTATTAATTAGGTTGCTCCCGGGTTCCAAACCGCATTTGCGTCGCGGCCGTCCGCAGCTGTAAACATCCGAAATTTGCGATTTGTAAGGTTTTCCGTACCCGTGTACATATTTACGACTATATACGGATGCTGTCGGATAAATAGAAGAAAATGCCTCAGCACTATAATTACCGATACATGGCGGTAGAAACACAACCGCTTTGGAGTAGCGACCAGGGTTGGGCTACAGAAACTACTGCACTGCAGGCTGCAATTTCTGCAGCCTGCAGTTAAGCTATTGTAGCCTGCAGTACTTCCCGAGAAGGGGTTGCAGTGCAGTTACCCAAAGTGCCCCAAATCTCACTGGATAACGTTTGGACGGCGCCCGCCAATGAGAATTAGCCGTATGGCGACGGTTTCGTGGGTCGGAGCGCCGCGGATAGCACCGTACTCGCCCGTACTATCACACGTCGCCGCATCGGGGCACAGACTGATAGACCACACACATACACCTGCCGAACCTATCCTCACTTCACGCTCACCCACACTGTGAGATTCAGATGTGACGCAAGTGTGCCCTACTGGTGACGAACGACGACATACGGGGACGATACGGGACGGACGAGGGACGTGGATTTCATACCGAGTAGCGACGACTATCGCGCGCGAACTGTAAAGTACTATATGAATTTCTCGTTTCGATAATTTCATCAAATTGATATGCCCACGCGGGCTCGCCTGTCGCGCGCCGACGCGGAGTACCCGGGCTAAGTACATGCGGCTGCACGTACTCGCTGCACATCGCTGCACATCGCTGACCCGCGGTGTGCGGCGATGTGCGGCACGACGGGCGGAGGTGTGGGCGGATGTAGGTGGTACGGTAGGTGGTAGGCGGTAGGTGGTGTTCGTAGGTGCGCGTTTTAATGCAGCCGCCCTAACTGATGATGATTGTGTAACGCACCAGCACGCGCATGAAGTACGGGGTCGCCTGGCGGTCACCGCCGCTCACCGCTGAACCAAGCGCGGACAGCCGCGCACTCGTATTTGTGCTCCCTGCCGGTGGTGGGCTACATCCACCCCAACTCTCAACCCCCCCCCCCCCCCCCCCCCCCCCGCGCGCGCGCGGCAGCAGGCATGCCGGGAGAGGGATGGATGTCGAGTGTGTCGAAGAATGGCGTGTACACATGCAAGCACTGCCACGGCATCGTGACGGGCAGTAGTGAAAGGACAGCGCGAGAGCGGCACTTCCGGAAATACCCGAACTGTAGCCACTCGTTGAAGCGTGCGGCTAAGTTGCACCGCAAGGCCGCCTTATTACAAGCAGCAGCAGGAGGGCGGCAGCAGCAGCAGCAGCGGCAGGGGCGGCAGCAGGAGTAGCTGCAGCCGTCGGAAACGGCCCGCCGGCGCCGGTCTCGGAGGACGATGTGATGGGTGTGGAGGAGGACCCCGTTGGCGAAGACGGTATGGACATCGACGCGCCTGCTTGGCCGCCGGCGGACGTGGAAGCTGCCGATGAGGGCGTGATACGGAAAGGCGATCCCGGTGACTTCTACATGAAGGTCATCGCCAAGAAGTTCCGGGGAGTATGGCACTACGGCGTGATAACCGGCGTCGTTACCGAGTGGGTGTTGGAGGACTACGGCGGGGCGACCCAGTGGCGCGCTGTTTTCGAGGACGGTGACATTGTGGACCTTCTGCGTTCAGAGGTGAGTGGGCCCGGCATGCGTGCGGGTGGCACCACTCAACTGCGGTTGTATGGAATCACACGCACCCGCCCGGTCAGCGTGGCAGGTTGTGGAGGCTATGGCGGCTGCCCAGGAGCACCCCCATGTGGATGCGGACGGGGATGCTCGCTTGGTAACCGTCCATGAAGGCGATGACTTGTCCAGTGAATCACGCACCTTGCCCGGCGTGCGTTCAACACAACCCGGCTGGCGGAGGCCAAGCACAACACTGGCTGCCATGGCGTGTGCCATGTGCATGTGGTCCTGGGCTATGTCAGCATGGTCAACCTCTTCCCCCTCGCGCCGTTCCACCTGTTTTTTTTTGGCTTGGGAAGGGACTTCTGGAGGAAAGTTGTCACCGTGCAGGGCCACATTGGATTCCGAGCTATGAAGCAGGAAGACCGGCGCCAGGCTTTAGTCCCGATACCCAGCAACTTTGGACGCGGGTTGCGCCCTTCGTTTGCGGTGTCCAAGAAGTCGAAAGGTAACCCCCCCCCCCCCCCCCCCCCCCGGGCGTGGGCGTGGGCGTGGGCGTGGGAGTGACGGCATTCCCCTCCAATACTGCAGGGTCAGGCAAGGTGACGGTGCAGTCCGGCTGGGTCATGGAGGACTGCTTGCACCACATGGAAACGTTTTCCATTCTTAACGCCGGTCCGCTGTTCGAGGAGGGCCGGGTGAAGGCGATCATGACCGAGAAGGAGCTTCGCGTCCCCAGGCGGTGCTTGGGCACATGTACAAGCGCATGCAAGGAGCTGCGTGGTTCGTCACGCGGTGGGGGTTGCAGAATGTGGTGACGGAGGAGGACGGCCCCGAGCGCAAGGCGCAGGTGGACGCGCTCACCAGGGAGGGGAGGACTCGAGACCGTGCGCGGCGCCAAGGCGCGGCGGCCGGGGCAGCGCGGCGCCAAGGCGCGGCGCCAAGGCGCGGCGGCCGGGGCAGCGCGGCGCCAAGGCGCGGCGGCCGGGGCAGCGCGGCGCCAACGCGAGTGGGATGGGCGGGGCAGCGGTTGCTACCGAGTGAGGCGTAGCATCGTTTGCAGTAGCAACGCAGCCTTTCCGGTGTGACGCCGCCTGGATGTAACCCAGCAGTACGCGCAAAGTGCAAGTGCAAGCTGCTGATGGCGGGGATCCCGCAAGGGGGGGGGGGGGGGGGCAGCGGCTGTGGGATAGGCGCGGCAGCGGTTGCTACAGAGTGAGGCGTACCGTCGCATCGTTTGCAGTAGCAACGCAGCCTTTCCGGTTGCATAGTGTGACGCCGCCTGGATGTAACCCAGCAGTACGCGCAAAGTGCAAGTGCAAGCTGCTGGTGGCGGGGATCCACGCGAGGTCGCAGGACGGTGCGCGAGGGGGGGGGGGGGGGGGGGGGCAGCGGCTGTGGGATAGGCGGGGCAGCGGTTGCTACCGAGTGAGGCGTAGCATCGTTTGCAGTAGCAACGCAGCCTTTCCGGTTGCATAGTGTGACACCGCCTGGATGTAACCCAGCAGTACGCGCAAAGTGCAAGTGTTACACGTCCGTGTGCCCCACCCAATGACATTGCGCCCGACCTCACTGACGGCATGTCTCGCTCTCCTTCATCTCCTTGGCCGTCCGCCGCCTCACCCTGCGCACCCCACCAGCCGCGCGTGCCTTCTCGGAAGCCTCACACACGGCGGCGCGAGTCGCGTCGTGGAACGCGTCCCTGACATGGCGGAACTCCGCCCTCACCGTGGCCGTGGTCGGGCAGGGGACTGCCCGCTGATGGGTCGCCATGCATGGGTACTTGGGGCCGCACAAAGCCGGGGTGCCGTCGCAGCAACACTCCCAGTCCGTCCGTTGGCCGCAGTCCACGCACATGATAGTGTATGTGGCCGCCTCCCGCCACTGCTCGTAGTGCTCCGGTCAACATGGCGACGAGCAAGTCGGCATGTCCCGCAGGTGGCTGCGGGGCGGGTGGCGAGAGCGCAGCCTCGCTCGCCTCAACAACCCCCTCAGCCCGATCAGTCGCCTCGACCACGGCCTCCTCCGCCTCCTGACGCGGCGCACCAGGCGCATCATCGTCGCCTGGCAGGGCGTCTCCCCCCGCAACGGCGCCGTCGGCGGTGGCCGACGCCGTCGTGGCGGGGTGTTGTGAGGAGGTGGCCCTAGACATAGGTGGGGCCGGCACCGCCATGTGATGCTCCACATGCGGTGCGGTTCCTGACGCGACAGCTCCGTCGCACCAGTACCGGCGCCGGCACCCCACGCCTGCTGGGCTTACCACCAACCGGCATGTTTCCTTTGGGAGGCGGTTCATCCGCGTCGGAGGTGAGCGGCGGTGCCTGTGTGGGTGTCGATACTGCCCGGCCATTAGGGCTCCCGCCGCCTGCCGCTCCGCCGACCCACGCCGCGGCGTGTGCTGCGCCCCGCATAGTCGCCTCGAATATATTATACATGACGCGGGGACGGGGGGGGGGGGGGGGGGGGGGGGGGATTCGTGCGTTTCGTATGTCGGCGGAACGGCGTGCGAAGCTGCGGCTGGCGAAGGTGGTGGAAGTAAGCGTGGCGGCGTCGGCGGCGTATTACCGTGCGTGCATGCGTGCGCAACCCCGCGACAGCAAGCCCCGGACTCGGCGTGTGCCGGCGGCAGAGCTGCAAAGCCATGGACACGGTACGGGATGCCAAGTCTGGCTAAGCAACTGCCGAGGCTGGCGGCTTAACCCCCATGTCCGGCGGTTGAGGGACGGAAAGTGCGTAGAAGTTGATCGGCAAAGCGGGCATATAAGCCTGGCTGTGCTAGGTTCCTATTAAGTAATGGCGGTTTGTGCTAAGTAATTCGTAGGGGTGGACCATGCAGCGCAGGTAGGGGGCGGTATAAATGAGGCCGGGCACATATACTGCTCCACGAAACGACACTGTGGCACGTGTAGTTGAATAGACCCCCCCCCCCCCCCCCCCACCCCCCGCCGGGTCGGCCCGCCGACCCGCCACGGCATGTAATATTTGTCATGCATCGCCGGGGTATGTGTGAGTGGATGCCCCGCCTCCACATCCCCCCCCCCCCACCCCCCACCCCCCCCCCCCCCCCATTTACACTTGTGCACTCATTAAGTTTGGGCTGGTTTCGGAGCAGTACATGTACGTATGTATATACATACAATGGAACGTAGGACCTGCGCGGAAAGAGGCGGGGCTGGCGGAGTGCGTTGGGGGTGCGTAGAGTAGCGTGTTGGTGAGATTCGGGGTGCATGGGACGCCGGATGCCCATCCACCCAGCGTAAAAGACGCGTACGTAATATTCACACTATATTAACACACAAATGTGTGAAAACCGGACATTCCGTGCCGGATGGGTGGGAATACGGCGTCCGATGCAGCCAAAACCCCAGCAACACGCTATTCTATGCACCGCCAATGCACTCCGCCAGCACCGCCTCATTCTCTGTCGATTTCGAAAACGCCTTCACATTATCCACCGCTAATAATTGCAATTGCCACCGTGTAATGTTGTCACGATGTGCGCACACAACAACACTTACTACCGGTTCCGACGCGGATGGAGGCGGGGCTTGCGGAGTGCGTTGAGGGTGCGTAGAGTAGCGTGCTGCAAATAATTGGGGTGCATCGGACGCCGGATGCCCATCCACCCGGCGTAAAAGACGCGTAATATTCACACTATATTAACACACAAATGTGTGAAAACCGGACATTCCGTGCCGGATGGGTGGGAATACGGCGTCCGATGCAGCCAAAACCCCAGCAACACGCTATTCTATGCACCGCCAATGCACTCCGCCAGCACCGCCTCATTCTCTGTCGATTTCGAAAACGCCTTCACATTATCCACCGCTAATAATTGCAATTGCCACCGTGTAATGTTGTCACGATGTGCGCACACAACAACACTTACTACCGGTTCCGACGCGGATGGAGGCGGGGCTTGCGGAGTGCGTTGAGGGTGCGTAGAGTAGCGTGTTGGTGAGATTCGGGGTGCATCGGACGCCGGATGCCCATCCACCCGGCGTAAAAGACGCGTAATATTCACACTATATTAACACACAAATGTGTGAAAACCGGACATTCCGTGCCGGATGGGTGGGAATACGGCGTCCGATGCAGCCAAAACCCCAGCAACACGCTATTCTATGCACCGCCAATGCACTCCGCCAGCACCGCCTCATTCTCTGTCGATTTCGAAAACGCCTTCACATTATCCACCGCTAATAATTGCAATTGCCACCGTGTAATGTTGTCACGATGTGCGCACACAACAACACTTACTACCGGTTCCGACGCGGATGGAGGCGGGGCTTGCGGAGTGCACTGGCGGTGCACAGACTAGCGTGCTGCAAATAATTGGGGTGCATCGGACGCCGGATGCCCATCCACCCGGCGTAAAAGACGCGTACGTAATATTCACACTATATTAACACACAAATGTTTGAAAACCGGACATTCCGTGCCGGATGGGTGGGAATACGGCGTCCGATGCAGCCAAAACCCCAGCAACACGCTATTCTATGCACCGCCAATGCACTCCGCCAGCACCGCCTCATTCTCTGTCGATTTCGAAAACGCCTTCACATTATCCACCGCTAATTGCAATTGCCACCGTGTAATGTTGTCACGATGTGCGCACACAACAACACTTACTACCGGTTCCGACGCGGATGGAGGCGGGGCTTGCGGAGTGCATTGGCGGTGCGTAGAGTAGCGTGCTGTAAATACTTGGGGTGCATCGGACGCCGGATGCCCATCCACCCGGCGTAAAAGACGCGTAATATTCACACTATATTAACACACAAATGTGTGAAAACCGGACATTCCGTGCCGGATGGATGGGAATACGGCGTTTGATGCAGCCAAAACCCCAAAAACACGCTATTCTATGCACCGCCAATGCACTCCATCCGCAACCCCCGCCTCATTCACAGTCGTACGTGCTTGTGCACACGCACGGAATGCTTGCACTGCTCCGAAACCACTGTCACATACCCCGCTCATTGGGTACCGATTGCGGCGCATGCACGGCTAGATATTTGTTTACATGAAACCCGGGGGGGGGGGGGGGGGGGGGACACAGTGTCCCGCTACTCACCCTGCATTGGATTAGGGCGACGATTGCAAACAAGACGAGGAGGCGCGAATGAACTGCTCCGAAACCACGCGATGTGCCCGGTGACCTCCATATCCAGCACGTCCACCGATGCAAGTAATAAGGACAGGACCCCCCCCCCCCCGCCCCCCCCCACCCGCCAAAGTGGAGGAAGTGTAGGAGTACAACCGGAGCATGACGTGATCCATTGTCGCTTATTTACAAGCACGGGCGGTGCTGCCAGACCCGATCGTCTACGGCCGATATAATATTCACACTATATTAACATCGGTGCACACCGCCGCACACCGCCGCACACCGCCGCACAACGCTGCGCGCGCACATTCGTCGCGCACATATACGCGCGCCCTACCGCACATATTCTCCCGGATTCACTCGGTGAAACCGCGTATTCATTACGCCGTGCTACTTCAACAATAAACATTGCGAAATTACACCGACACAATGCCGCACCGACTAGCTCTTGACAATACGTGCATATAAATAGTAGTGGCGCGCTGCTCCTCGCCTCCGATGTGTCGTTGACTGCTGCGGAAGGCGGTCGTCGACTGGGTGTTAGTTTCTCCACCTCGGCCGCCCCCCCCCCCCCCCCCCGCCCCTTCACCGCTCACAGCGCCATGGCAGACCTCGCCCCCCGGGCAAAAGTGGGCGGCGAGCCTTGTTGTCTCGCGTGTCCGCGCCGCCGGCATCGAGGAGGACGAGAAAGACATGAGGAAACGCGTGACAAGGTGGGCGCGCAACAAAACACTCCACCCTCCACATTAGCACGCACCCACTCGTGGCTAACTTGTGCCGCGCGCAGGTTCGTCCGGGAGCGCCGTAAGGCCCACCTCAACGCCAAGGCTTCCACAGTGCCAGCAGCGCAACTCGTGGTGGCCGAGGAGGCCGCATCCTCAGCCGCTTAAAGGCGAAACGATTGTGGCTTGTTGTGGGCGTCTCGGCACAGGGGGCGTCCCGACGCCAAGGTAAGGAAGCTCATGGCGGCGTCGTCGACGGCACAGCCTCCCGGGGTGGTGAAGACACTGACGGATGACAAGAAGCGGAAGAGGCCAGTGAAGAAGCGCCGAGGTAAGAAACTGACGGTCGCGGAGTCGGAGGCGCAGGCGGAGGCGGAGGCAGCGAGATCGTCGAAGCGGAGGGTCCCCCGGGCACGCAAGAACAAGAACAAGCAGTAGCCCCCGCCCCCTTACCCCCCTCCCCTCACTCCCCCGGCGGGAGCGGCGGGCGGCGGGGGGGGGGGGGGGGGGGGGGGGGGCGGGGGGACCACGCCCCCCCGCCCCCCCCCCCCCCCCCCCCCCCCGCCCCCCGCCACATGCCCCGACGGCAGCTGTCGCGAATATTGTAATTCAAACATTCTTCGGCAAACCGCTGCCTGCCCCCGCCCTCCCCCTCGCGAATATTTATGTAACGTGAGCACTCTTTGGCAAAACATGGCAGCCAAACCGCCCATCTGATGACCTTTGATCGGACGGCTGGCAGGCCCGTTCAGCAGTACTAGCTATAATGTACACAAAATTCCCCAGTGTTACCAAATACGTACGGCTGCGATTTGCGCTCCCATGTACTAATAGTCGTAGTTATCCACAGGACGACTCGTCATCGCGCCCGGGTTCGTACTAGATACCCGGTACCGGCTTATAAATATATCGCGTACTACCCGGTACTACACGGACAACCTTGTACCTTATACGTCAGTGCCATGTAACAATTCACCGGGCTAGTACGACTACCAGAATGATGACAAAAAGGATTTATCGCCCGCCGGCAATAACGCCGGATGTACTCGCACGTAACTGGATGGACGTGCCGCCACCAGCAGCAGCCTTCACGGATAAATAATAGTCGCTAGTAGTAGTGCTTCGTCACCCGTATGTCACATCTGAATCTCATAGTGCCAGTCACCACTACCTGTCATCCTCCTCTCGTCACTCTTCGCCAATTATATGGAGGGAGACCAATGTCCCGCGAAGCAGGGCGCAGCGGCGGTGGCGGACGAGGCGATGGCGGAGGACAGCACCGCCGCCGCCGCCGCTGCCAGCATTGCAACGGAGCTGTGCTCTTGATCTAAGCCAACACATATGTGGTACCCCCCCCCCCCACACACACACACACACACACAAACACGCACACGCACACGCACACGCACACGCACAAAACACCCGGTGACTTTACCCCCCCCCCAACTTTACTGCTGGCTCGTGTTTGTTGACTGCCGCCTGCTCCCTACCAGCAGACCTTAAAAGTCAAAAAGATCACCACAAGGCTGTGTCAAAAGTCAAAGTCAGAAAGACAATGTATCCCGATGTGTGTGCCCGCTTTGGCAAGGCAGCACTAACGCTCATCACCCCGATGAAAACCAGGTTCACCAACGTCTGCCCCGCCCTTCTTCCTTTCCCCTCACCTCTGGATTAGCTAGGATTGCTTTATGAGTGTCGGGCTCACATATTGAGTGCGAGCGCGTGTTCTCTCTTGCTGGTCTTATCACCTTGCACTTCAGAAATAAAATGAACCTGGATAACATGGGCGCATGCGTCTTCGTTCAGAGGAACGTGGACTTGGATGCCAATGTCAGGGAGCTACTAGCGTCGTACTACGGGGAGGCTGCTTTCAGCGCCGTGGCGGCGGATCTGCTCAAGCCATGCGGAGAGGATTGGTTGGCTAGCCATGTCCTTGAGGGCGAGGGCAAGGGGGAGGCCAGCCGCATTCAATGGTAAGCGGTGGAGTCCATGCTGGAGCAGCATGGAGCCGAGCCAACGGATGAGGAGGCAGGGGATCAGAGGGGTTTTATGCCATCATGCATTTTACGCGTGTTTCACTATGCATGCGTTGGGGCATCATCATTGGACCCACACAAATGTACACACATTAGGCTTTTCCCCTCTGTAGGTCATTTCATGACATATCATATCTTCCACCACGATTGTTGCCCCTATGCATCCGCCATGGCTGCCCCTTTGCCCTTCACTGTCCCGCCGCTTTTTCCTATAATCAGCAGTTTTAGTGCTACTGCAGCCTGCACTACAGTTTGCAGTACTGCAGCATGTGGACTGCAGCATGCCTGCAAATTACAGTACTACAGACGGCATTGCAGCCTGCAGTACTGCACTGTAGACTGCAGTACTTGAAAGTGGACTGCAGCCCAACCATGGTAGCGACTACCAGAAGCGTTGGTGCCACTGGGAGCTACAACATGTATTGGATTGTCTTTGTCACTTAATTAATGGGCCCTACTACAATAAAATGCAGTATATGTTACTGTGATGGTCATCGTGCTGGCATAGAAGAGCTGCCATGCGCAGGTTGCCGATATCATTCGCCGCATACGTCACTGGCTCACCTTCCCCAACATATGAGATAACTCTATCTTACTTACCGTACGTGACAGTTCGGGTCCCAAAGGACCTCTCATGAGATGCAATATGACCGTATTCTGCGGAGGCTTCCGCAGTGCTCATACTTTTAACGAAATGGGTACGTACGCGCGTACTATACTTGGAACGCGCGTACTATACGTCTATACGATGGTGAGTAGACGGACGGTTAGTATGGTACGGGTACAGTAGTCCTCGAGGGAAGGGCGGCGGCAGGCGGACGAGAACATGGATCCGTAGTTGCAAAAAGCATCACCATAAAAAGGGCCATTCTATGCCGCGTAGGCGCGTAGTAGTGCGTGTTAGCGTAGGCGGCACGGTACGCAGAAACGGTACGTTTTATCGCTACGGCATGCAACGAATATTTTTATTCTATGCTAAAATATCGACTTGCTACATACCCGTACCCGGCTATGTAGGCCATGTACTCAAGTAGTCGCGACGGCCGGGATATCGAAACGGCCATGCTCGAATGCGCCGCCATTGCGCCCAGCTCGCCCCCCTAACCACTGTCAGCCGCCTGGAAAACACCACGGAGAGTAACCCCCACCCCGGGGGCGCCTCTGTACAACACCATTCGGAGAACGGCATCTCGCTGTCCGGTGCTCCGACTTAAGGCAGGGATCGGCCGCCACCGCCGCAGGGGAAGCAACCCCATCTCAGCCGCGCATGCATGTCTCCGAGACTACTAGCCGTGGCCCCTACTGGCAGTACCACTCATGCAAGCGACGGCGGAAGCTAGGATGTGTACATGCCGGGCAAAAGAAAGGCACCGTGAGCCGGAGAAATTGGCGGCGAGCGGGTAGGGTATGTGGTACATGTACGCCCACCACCGGAATGGCGGCGCCTGCTAACACCGCGACAGGCTCCTAGATGCTCCTACGCGACTACGCGATGACTACGGAGCACGCCCGATTTTTCGCGATCTGCGGTGCTCGTCCTACGTGTAGGAGACTTCGCGTACGGAAGCTGTACAGTGCCAGTTTTCGCCAAATTTGGCAATCACGTACCGCGCCTACGCTCCTACACACTACGCGCCTACAGGGTGTATAATGGGTCTAATATTCGCTATAGGTCATCTGCAGTAGCAACACATGTACATGTACTGACTACTTGCCTTTCGATTTCGATCCGAGGATGGTATTTTATCATTCACGTACCGTCTGTACCGATACCCGTACGGACAGGTATGAATATGGCCGCGTGGTATTATGTCGTGGTAATTTACATGAAACTCCACATGTCAAAAATGATAGTTTCCAAAGGTTCACTATGAAGTTAGTTAGAAAAAGAAGTCGTTTTCGAAATCACGCGCGCTGGCGTGCGGACCTTCCAGCGGGGACACCCGCTTCACCCGCTGCAAACCCAGGGAAACTCCTCCTCCCGCCGGCCTCCACCCGTCCGGATCTCGCTGCCATCCACACCCGGCACGCGGCACCCGACACATAGTATGGCCGACGGGTAGATCCGCGCGCGCCACCCCGTACTTCAGATGCTTCTCCAGACGAGCGAGCGTTGAGCTCGCGCGTCCAGGCAACGGTTGCCTAGCGTGACAGCGGCGGGAGCGCGTCACGGTCAGGGACTACGCGGTAAGACTTATCCGGCGCGCGGTCGTGCAGACGCTCCGCCGGTCAAAGGCTGCCAAGGCCGCCATTGACCAGGTCGAGAGTGCTACGGAAACTTACTATATAGAGCTATAGGGAGGATTCATAAACGATGGCGGCGGTGGCCGGGGGGGGGGGGGGGGGGGTTGAGGCAATCGCCTCCGTCGGTGGGGTAGTGACAACGCTGCATTCCGGTGCCCGGTGGCGCATATACGGGTATATAGTCAATGATTGCGCGCGCTGCTGAGATATCGCCGCGCCGCCCCGCCGGGCCGGCGGTACTCATCATATATAGTAGGGACAGCAACATTAGTCGCATAGACTTCGTATACATGTAATGTACCGTATTCGTGCGCGGCCTTCGTCGGCTTTCAGCATATTATGCCCCGAGACTCATGATGAAACGTACCGCGACTAATAATGAAATGTGCCGCGCCATATCCAACGCTCATGCCGAGCTGATGTTGGATTGGGGCCGAGCCGAGGAGCCGTGAGCCGACGCGTTAGTTGCACACAACACCTTAATATCATGTAGCCACTTTAAAGACATGTCGTGCTCGGCTGCGCAATTTTTTGCAAAGCCCGGCCGCATAGCGCTAAGGGCGGCGTGCTACACTCGCTTTACCCCCCATGTGACGATCGCGGCTACAACGGCTACTAGCCGGAGAAGACAATGGCTTCCACGGCCGCCGATCACATGTTGCTAGCCGTCTATTGGTAGCGAGAATGTCGGGGCTAGCGGTCTATGTGCATGGATGAGGGGCGGCGATGCTTTGTCGGGATGGTGGCAAGGCCGCGACTACCGGGTGGGAAGATTAGCATGTCCCGACCTCACAAGGCACGAGCGACCCCCCCCCCCCCCCCCTTCCTACCTCCCCATGTGGAGAACGTAAAATATTCAGACCTGAAGTGTTTCACGTCACCTTCTCATCCCGTCCCCCGGCCGTGGGAGGGGATAAGGAGTTCGTTTTCTTTAATGCCCCGTCCGGGGGACCATATGACTTTTTGCACGTTCGTGGGGGATATAACGTTTCATGCCGTCCCTCGGCCCATCTCCCTCTACAGTGACACTACCTCTATAGTGAATATTCGGTCCCCCCCCCCCCCCCCCCCTCGTTCACTATAGAGGTAGGTTCACTATGGAGGTATTCACTATAGCCTTCCGGCAGCCTACCTCTGCAGTGAATGTGTTCACTGTAGGGGTAGGGTTTTCACTATAGGGGTAGTGTCAGACGGTTATCGTTGTGGCGGGGCGAGCGATTGACCTTTAGACAGGTGGGAATCGTTTCTTGCAATACATCAAACAGCACCCCAGCCCTGAGAGGGATGGGGGTTGTCATCTGTGGGCTGCACCCTTCCTACAGCGGTGAAATAAGAGCCCATGGCCCTTTGCCGATCTTGCTAGGCAAAAGATGCACAGGTGGGCCATTGGCACGTCACTGTATTTCTCGGGAAACTTGGCCTCGTACTCCCCCTGGCACACGTGGTGCGACAATGCGGTGCAACCCGCTACACCACACTCTTTCAGCTCTGGCCCGCCGGGCTCTCCCATGGCGGCAACTACGCAGTGCATGCCATAGCAGCAGCGCTGAGCGGGTTCCGCCATGGCGGCGAGGCCTGCGTTGCTGTGATGGCAGCACCGATTGTGCATGCAACGAATATACACTATATGCCGCCAATAACACTGTGACACTGCAGTACACTAAAGAGCCCCCGCGCACGCCGCCACCGCAGCCGACGCTATATTTTACAGCGAGTAAAGTACTGGAGGCTCACTATAGAGGTAGGGAACCCCCATTCGGGACCCCCCCCCCCCCCCCCCACCCAGTTTACTATAGGGGTAGGTTCACTATAGCAGTGTGTTCGCTATAGAGGTAGCTAACACGGTGTTAAGCGTTCCGTCCCCCCCCCCCCCCCCCCCCTCCCCCCCCCCTCCGTTTACTATAGGGGTAGGTTCACTATAGAGGTATTCACTATAGAGGTAGTGTCACTGTACCCGTACCCAAAGCCTGCCAACAACATGCGTCATTTTCCCCCGAACCCTCCTCGTGCATGTACCAATACGGTATTCCGTGGAAGCAGGTGCTGTTATTGATAAAGCCCTTTCTCGAATATAGCGAAAATCCGACCCCCACACCCCCTCATACGCTAGCAGATGTCATGTTGCGAGCAGTGACAACAGCAGATGGAGCAGCGTAAGACAATTCCCCGAATTCCCGTACTCCGTAAAGCGAATCTACGACAGACGATATCTGTCATAGATTCCCTCCCGTGCTAGCGCATGTATGTGATTACATGCTAGACGCATCAACATTCAAGAAATCCAGAAGGAAATCCAGCTAGCGCATGTATTATATGCGAATATAATACGGGTACGGGTGCCAGTACGATACGAGTACTGTATAAGGATTATCTGTGTCTAGACCGCCGCCATCATTTTTTTTTCCCGCCATCACCTGTCGCGCACGCGGCGGGAGTTTCTTATTGCAGCGAGTCTCTGCTAACGTGCATGGGACCTTGGTGCGGCATTCTCTGTGCCGGAGTGTACACGGCAAAGTCTGATACGTCTGCCCGTGCTCATTCCGCGCCCTCTTCTGTCGCTTGTTCCACCTCGTAGTAGTTGCTGTAGTTGACGTTTCCTATTGCCTTTTCGGGTGATTTCCTGATTGCCTTTTGCAGCTAGCTCAGCATGTAATGAGATATGTTATACATTACATCGACCTAACTACCGCGGTACATATGTACGGTTTAGCAGTACAGCAGGTGAGAAGCAATCGGATACTTTTGTGCAAAGTAGCAGTCGTGCCAAATAGTACGCGAGCATCAGGGCCAAGTAATTCACACGAGCCTTTCGTAATTCACAAAAGTTCACATGAGCATCACGAGCATCAGCGCCATGTAGTACGACGACTAGCATCGTCAGCAGCGCGTTTTCCGTAGGTAGGCGCAATAAATCGCCGACCAACGCGGCAGGCCGCGGGCGACTGTACCGGAATTCGTACCCCCCGCCGGCTCGCGTAGCACCGGACCCGCAAAATCCCGTCCTAACTCCCTGACCATAACGGCAACCATCATCAAGCTCCACTGCAGATTCGGACTCAGCGTGGCCAAATTTGGCGGGGTCGACACGACCTCATGTCTTAGGAGGGTGCCTTTGAGTGCATGGCGGTCAACTAGCTAGTGTGTCGACCAGGGTTGGGCTGCAGTCCACTTTTGAATACTGCAGGCTGCAGTGCAGTGCAGTAGGCTGCAGTGCAGGCTGCAGTACTGCAGCCTGCAGTGCAGCCTGCAGTTAAGGCTGCAGTCAACGGGCTGCAGTACTGCAGGCTGCAGTGCAGGCTGCAGTAGCACTGCATTTGCTGATTTTAGGGAAGGGAAGGGCGGGACAGTGAAGGGCAAAGGGGCTGCCATGGCGGATGCAGAGGGGCAGCAATCGTGGTGGAAGTTGTAATACATCATTAAATTGCCTACAGAGGGGAAAAGCCTTCTGTGTGTACATTTGTGTGTGTCCAACGATGATGCTGTCCCCACGCATGCATAGTGAAACACGCGTAAAAAAGCATGATGGCATAAAAACCCTCTAATCCCCCGCCTCCTCATCCGCTGGCGCTGCCTCCTCATACTGCTCCAGCATGGACTCCACCGCTTCCCATTGAATGCGGCTGGCCTCCCCCTCGCCTTCGCCATCAAGGACTTGGCTGGCCAGCCAATCCTCCCCGCATGGCTTGAGTAGATCCGCCGCCACGGCGTTGAAAGCAGCCTCCCCGTAGTACGACGCCAGTAGCTCCTTGACCTTGGCATCCAAATCCAGATTCTTCTGAATAAAGACGCAGGCACCCATGTTATCCAGGTTCATTCTATTTCTTAAGTGCATGGTGACAAGGCGTGGGGGCCCTCGTGGGGCAGTGAACCGTGTAGGCCGCCCGTGTCGGCTAAGTGGCACAGCCAACAACACAGGACGTTCGACTTCCTACTCTCGTCGGGCGGTAGGCTAGTGTCATGCGGCACGAAAAAAGACCAGACGGCACGGCTGTTCTCGCGCTGGGTGCCGCCCCAGCAGCCGGCGGCGGCTTTGCTGAGGATAGACAGGGGGGGGGGGGGGGGCACTGGGGTTCAGGCCTAAGAGTGGGTCACCTTCGTCGTTGTCGATGAGAATATCGTCGGCTTGCATCCCAAGTGGTGTCTGTGCCACTCGTGCTGACCTGTTGGCTGCAGTGCTGGCCGCTGCGGCGCCGGTGCTGTCCGCTGCCATCGCCTCGTCCGCCATCGCTGCTGCGCCTTGCTCCGCGGCAGACTGGTATCCCTCCATGTAATTGACGAAGAGTGACGAGAGGAGGATGAGCACGGTGAGCGTAAAGTGAGGATAGGTTCGGCTGGTGTGTGTGGTCTACTGGTATGTGCCCCGATGCGGCGACGTGTGATGGTACTGTACAAGCGAGTACGGTGCTATCCGCGGCGCTCGGACCGCCGGAACTGTCGCCATATGGCTTGTTATCATTGGCGGGCGCCATCCAAACGCTATCCAGTGATATTTGGGGTTGTTTGGGTTACTGCACTGCAGTCCCTTTTCGGGAAGTACTGCAGGCTGCAGTGCAGTAGGCTAACTGCAGGCTGCAGTTTCTACAGTCTGCAGTGCACTCGATACTGCAGCCCAACCCTGGTGTCGACCAATCCCCCCACCCCCCCCCCCCCCCATTCCCCACCCGCCCCCAGATTCGCCAGATTTCATGTAGTCCATGCTCGCTTGCGGTTGCAGCTCGCCCCAGCGGCGTGTCAGAAGGGAGCCGCCCCGCTACCCGTGCCGCTCGTGGACATCAAGCAAGGAGCCGCTATAATTGCATGACCATCGCGCGAGTACGTGCTCAACTGCTCACGTCGCTTGGCGGGTCGCTCGTTGCGAGGTGCTCCCCCCTCCTCCCATTGCACACCTTCACCATTTCACTCGATAAATGACGTTGGAGCGCTTGCCAGTAGCGCCTCTTGCGCGTAACAAGCTAGGAACTTACATGAGCTACCGTGCTACCTATGCAAGTGGCGTCTCGTCGCCCAAGACACTGCTACCCGACTTGCGCGAATGTTCGCGTCATCGTGAGCCCCCCCCCCCCCTCTTCAAATGGCTTAAGGTGCCGTAATGGGGGTAGCTAGAAAGGCTGCGGCTTGCTCCCTACTGCATCTACCAGATCTAATTCGTTTTAGTGCCGGCGGGGACAGCTAGATAGGTTGCGCGCTGCTCCCCATTGCCTCTAGAATGGTCTAGTACGTTGCAGCATTGATGAGGGCAACTAGATAGGTTGCGCACTGCTCCACATTGCCTCTAGATCTAATGCATTACATTGTTAGCGGGGGCAGCTACATAGGTTGCGCGCTGCTCCCCACTGCCTCTATATGTGATGCGTTTCGGTGATGGGGACAGCTAGATAGGTTGCGCGCTACACCCCCCGCTGCCTCTATATGTGATGCGCTGCGGTGCGGGGCAACTATATCGGCCGTGCATTGCTCCCAAGGCACTGCCTCTTTACATCCGACGCGTTAGTTGCAGTGGTGGGGGCGTCTAGATAGGTTGCACTACGGTGCTCTTTTTACGCGGCATATATGGCATAGTTGCAAGGCGTTCACTTACCTAACTCAACGCGGTACGACATGTGCACGCTTCACAAGTTCAATTAATGACGGCATGCGGTTACGTGCGCTGCAAACTCTTAAAGAATTAACATATTATTTGGAAATGTGTACTTGGGATTTCCTTCCCCCCTCTAGCCCTAGGGTTTGTGGGTGCCGACACTTGTTGTCCGCGGCCTCTGCGGCACGCCAAATTGACGTGGCGGCCACATCCAGAGGAATAATCGCACTGACACCTCTACGGGCAGCTGCGGTGCTTTGAATTAACGCCGTAGTACCGCACTCTGCGTGCCGTACTCGACAAAATCATCGGCCACCCGGGTACCCGTCGAATCGAATAAAACCATCATCATCCGCTAGATGGGAGTGTATGTAGGCATCAACATGGGATGCGGATAGGCAGCTGGGCATTTGTAGATGGCGATACCTACCCAGTCATGTACACGTACCATGTAAAATTTCTACAAGCAGCAAACTATTAAAAATCGAGTAATATTTAAGGTAACTGATTTAGTGACTATGCACTCGTAAAAAAGTAGAGTTCGCCCCGGGACATCGGCCGAAGCCGCCCCGGCACTTGACCTCTTGCGCCAATAACTGCAGTCGTAGGTCCGGCATAGCCCGTAGACCATTGCCTCATTCAAACCCCGAAGGGCTAATGCATCAACCGGGTAAACCCATGACACGCCGGGACGATATTGCCGAAAATACATCGGCCAGGAATCGATACCGGGACCTCTCGCGTACGAGTCGGCCGCTCAACCGAGCGAACAGCAAGAAATACGTACCTTGTCTTTTGGCCAACATTACACTGCGGGCGCCGTATCACGGCAGGTGGGGTACCAAAACCGGCCGGACTATAGGCGTGAACCGTCTCGGCAGTCGACGAAAGAGTGGGGTTCTTGGTGGATCGCGAGGCTCGACTGGCACTTGGCCCTGAGAGGGGGTGGCACAAAGAGAACCGATTCCGCCGTGCGCGGAGCGTATGAGGATGGTGTACGACGATTAGGTGACGGGCTATTTTTGAGTTTTAATTGTATGCTATCCACCTCCAACGTAGGGCTCGTTGCTCCACTCGCGTCTAGGGGCTTCAAGGGTCCATAAGCGTCCGAGCCATAGAACCTAGTCTACGTTAAAATATGAATATAGAGCTTCCAAGAAAGTAAGATTTGAAGATTATTGTTGTTTAAGATATCCTGCCGGATAAGAGGGGTTCCAATAATTCCTAAGTTTCGCGTCGGATGCCGAACTCTTCGGCACCGAAGAAGAACAAAGACGATTGGCTGCAGTGAGACGCCGCCAGAGCGGCAGAGCTCAACGGCATGGTGGGCAGGCCGAAGTAGCATCAGAGAAAGGCGGGCGGCATCGAATCAAGTCGACATTGAAATTGAATAACAACGTGCTAATCCGCTGCTCGATCTCCGCCGCCCGGATCGATTGTTCTTAGGGCCATCTCTTACCATAGTAGGGACACATATACGTATTACAGCTCCGGCTACCGCCCTTCCTCTTTCGTTTCCATCCCCGCCTCCTTCGGCTTCGGCATCATCACGCACTCCACCAACGCGGTCAAGAACCTGGCCGCCGCGCAAGCCTTCCCCAGGGACAACGTCGACGAGGGGAGTAGCCAAGAGCGCCCGGCCAAGAAGGCCAAGCAGCCCGCCAAGCCGTATGGTGACGCAGCGAGCACGCTCTCGAGCCGCCCCCAAGCTCAGGACCCCGAGGAAATATTTTGCGAATAACGCCTCTTGGATAGCCCGGGTGGTGCACCAAGTGCCCCACGATGAGAGGGCAACCCCGATCCGCGGCCAGGCAGCATGCGACACCGCGCACAGTGCGGTGCATGCACCCTCTTGCTCACCTCACCCACCGGAGGTGAGTGAGCACGGAGCAGAGCGGAGTGGTGTGCCGCGAAGTAAAGTGTCATAATTGTGTGCTGGGGACCCCTGGGATTTTATACGGTTGGTCCCGGGGGGGGGGGGGGGGGGGGGGTTGTATGGGTTCGAGATGGCTGATACTCCGAGCGAGGAGGCGCAGGTGGGAAAGTTGTTGGGAGAGTGCCGCCCGGCTCACGGGGTAGAGGGGTTTTGGTATGCGCCATAGGGCTCAGTGGCCTGGCATTTGGAGGCTTCTACCGACATTTGTGTGTATTCGCTGAATTCGGAAACTTTGGTCACATGTAGTTTCATGTCCGCTATTGTGGATGTGATAATGCTTTTGTCGTCCACCAAGCCGTGGCCGGCGTATGGGTTCGTCGATTGGGGTGGGTGTCCTCCCGCATGCAGTGAAAAGGGTAGCCCCGGCTACCGTCATGGAAGCATTGCAGGAGGGGTTTTAGGAAGAGGGAGAACAAGAAGGGGGATACATAGTCTCCTTGTAGGGTGCCTCTGTTCACTTGGACCTTGTTGTTTCCCCCCATGGGTTTTAGGGTTTAGGATGGGAGGCAGGTGGTCGTTTTGGAATATATGTCCCTGGTCACAGCGACGTACTCCGTGGGCATGCCCATATTCGTCATGGTGTTGAAAAAGATCTCGTGGCCAATGGAGTCAAAGGCGCCTTTGAAGTCAACATATACTGTGTATATGTCCTTGTGTTGCTGCTTTGGGTCAGCGTATGCGGTCAAGATTGTGGTGAGACCATCGTGCAACTGCATGTTTGGGACCAAGCCATCGTTTGTGCCGTTTTCCCCGGCGTACACAGCCCGAATTTTGTGCAGGCATGCTGTCCATAGCTTCAGCACGCAGTTCATGAGGGCAATGGATCGATAGTTGCCGCATCCGGCCGGGGAGCCCCGTTTGTATAGCAGACATGTGACGCTCGTGCACCAGGTTGGGGGGGTGTACAAGTGGCTAGCCATGTGATGGAAGAGGACATAGAGGGCTTATATGGTGCTTTCCGGCAGCCACTTCAGGATTTCGTTCGGGATTGATGAGTCCGGGCATGGTGATTTTCCGGCATTGTGGAAGCGTTTGGTCTCGTGTAGAAGGGTGCGGGAGTATTGGGAGGAAAGACAAACGTTGGGGTCGGCCTTCGGCTCGATCTTGAATGTGTCGGAATTGATTGGAAGTTCCGAATGGGCGGGGTGTCCCTAGGGTGTCGGGGGTGGCTTTGGCGAGTTGTGCGGCGTAGTGGCTTTCTATGGCAGCCCTCGCCGGGTCGTATGTGAGGCCTTTGGCTGTTGCGGTGTCTATATATGCGTCTTCGGGGGTGGTGCTCTTTTGTTCTTGGGCTCGTGCTTTGAGGCGGATGTGGAACATACGGGGGTTAGCGTCGTAAGATTTGTTGTTTTTTCATTTTTCTGTACGCGTCGTATGGTCTTTTGGTGGATTTTATCTCGTGGTTCGTGCGTTTGCGACACTCTGTAAGTCGGTAAGTGGCGTCCGGCGTGAGGGCGGGTGTGTACCGCAGTAGGACTTAAGAATGCCCCGGGCTCTGTCGCGCGCTGAAGCCCATATGGCGTGGACCACGGTGTCCGGGTTGCCTGGTTTCGGAGCCGTGAGGCGTCGTGCGTCTCGGGTGATGAGTCTGCGGAGGCGCTGGATGACGCGTTTGTGCTTGATGGGGAGATAGATGGGGAGGTGTCCGCCGGGGAGGCGCAGTTTAAGGATGGCGGAGGGGTCCGGGGTTGGATTTGTGGGCCATATTGTTGCCGCGTGGTCGAGGTGTAGGTTGAGGAGGGCCATGAGGTCGGCCGCCATGTCATCGATATTTGCTGTGGTGTAATCCGTTGAGGCCCCCGACCAGGATTCTGTGAATTCCTGGGCGAGTTGTTCGGTTTTGGCAGTGCCATGTTGGTACCCCGTTCCTGCCTCGGGGGTTACCGGGAGCGTAAACTGGTATTTGCGCGTGGTCTGTCCCCGTGGCGGCTCGAAATGAAGATAGGCGCTCGGGGGCATGATCGTCAGGCCTTTGTGGTCGCAGCTTAAGCCCGGTTCAAAGCGTTTCTGGTGTGAGGCGGGCGGCCGGTGAGGGGGGGCGTCCCCAATGAGCCAATGGTCGATGGGCGTGTTCGCTGGAATGAACGTGGGCACTTCGTGTGCCATTGCGTTATTTATATGCCGGCGTCCGCCAGGGGTTGTATGTGTTCTTTGTTGGGGTGCGTGGCGGCTGTGACAATTATGCGAGTACGATATACTATGAGTTAGTACATGTACTATGTGTACGAATACTAGTACGATGTGCACCTGTGAGTGCGATGAGTATATGTGCTGCCGTGTGGTAAGCGTTTTATGCCGCCGTGTGGTAAGCGTTGTGATAATGAACCAATATCTTTGTATTGTCAAAACATTGAAGCCTTTCGTTTTTCCACCACCACTGCACACTACCTTTGTTTGTTCTCCACAGTCTCTAAGCGGTTAAAACTGTCGCATGGCTGTGATCGGGAGTAAGAAGTCTCCTCCTACGACGTGCGGGAGCCGGCCTTTGTGGCAGTCTCCCCGGCGGTGGAGACGATGGTGAATTGGTGGAGACGATGTAGCATATTACTTCGTCGTATTTGGATTTCTCGGGCGTCGTGCGGAGCTGCGGGAGGTAGGTCCCCGTCAAGTATGTGGTCCGGTTGTTTGTGGCGGTTAGGCGAAATACAAGGACGTACGGGGATCGGAAACGCCTCCGTGCCGGCGTGGGCTCCTTTACGGACCGCTATCATGAGACATGCCCCCCTATGGCCTTCCTGCGAGACGAGGCATGGTTTCGTGACCTATTTTCTATCATGGAAAGAGGAGGCGCCAATCTCTGCCGAGGAATTCTGTTAGTATCATTATGTACGGGCAGTCCGTGAGTAGATATGTGTGCACGTCATAGAGGGTGAATTTCGAGCCTTTGAGGTTGAAGGTTGTGAGGGTCGCCGGGGGGTCTGGGGGCGTGGGATGTGCAGTTGTGGGGGGGAGGCGGGGAGTGGGTGGTAGTTTTGGGTCGGGGTTGTAGGGTCGGACCGTCGGAGGGTGGCGAAACCGGGGGGGGGGGGGGGGGGGGGGGGGGGGGGGGGGGGGGGGGGGGGTACATAGGCAGGCGGTACCATTCATGTTTCGGCTCGGTGGCATGGGGGCGAAGTGTGGGTCGGGGTCGTAGTCTGTCTCTGCGTTCGATGGTCTCCGCGTGGAGGTCGCGCACAGTGCTCGGCTGAGAATTGGGCCGCCAGGGCGGCCGTGAGTCGGAGTAAGGATGGGCATGTGAGGTCATTTACTGAGTCCGAGGCGGGGGCGGCGTGGGTGGTATAGCGGCGGTGGGACCTGGTGGTAGCCGTTGGGTGGAATTAGAGGTCGAGTATGTGGCACTTGGCTGCGGTTTTCTCTCTCAAGGTTAGCATGGCCCGGAGCGGGCTGAGGTCAGCTCGGGTGGGGTATTGGTCGGTCGCGTTCTGGTAGCGGACGGGGCGGGCGTGGAATTTGCGGCGAGTCGGTTTTTCTAGCCTTTGGCGGACCGCTGCGGGCGTTGCCAAAGCAAAGATGTTATGACCCATAGACTGTAAAATTATGAAACAATGCGATAGTGTATTTTATTTGTCGATAACAATGCCAAAGTATAATATATTGCACTAAGTACTAAGAATGACTAAGTACTTTAGTCTGCAGTAGGGTGGGCGACCTCCATTATGTTATGCAACCTTCAAATGGTAAAAACAATAGATAGTAACGTCACAAGCAGAGTGCGACGAAAACATCCGCATCGGTTGCTGTGCCTCCTTCAACAATTGCGCCAACCAGGCGCTGCGCGATGCTCCGGAAACGCTTTCGACCCAACTTGCTACGGCTGGCGGCGCGCAACCGGGGCCATCGCCAAGGTTTAAGCATGCGCACCTATGAGGCGACGGAGGTGGCCGCCCGTGCCTAGCTAGGCCACCTCTGCCTCATCCAGACAACTCCAAAGAACACGGATTACGACCGAGTCTTCGCGGAGCTCGCGTAGTACGAGCGTTTCTGCAAGCCCCGACAGCCCACCGTCTCAAGCTAGCTATACTTTGACGAGCTAAACCGCGTCTACGTCGACCGCACCCTCGAGGCCAGCCTTACTGCCGCTAGCAAGGCAGCCGCGTGCGCCTCGTACAGCAAGTTACAACCGACAAGGCCGACAAGAAGACCGAGAAAGCCGCGGAGAGACACAAAGTAGCGCCAGCATGATGCGGCGGCTGCGGCAATTAAAAAGAAGCAACCGGGAAAATCTAATGAAATAATGATGGTGTAGTAATAACCCGCCGCTCCGAGTCATGTTCCCCCACCTCCCCAATACTATGCGTCACCGCGCGCGGAGGAGACGATTGCGCGAGTGGGAAAGCAACGGTGCGATCGGGCAAGTTTTGGATTGGATCCGCCGAGGGGTCCGCGTCAAGTTAAAGGGCGGGCGACGGCTGCCACCTCTCAACCACGGCGTCTCGATGAAGGACGCCGCCCGTCTCAGCTAGACTGTATATTATGGTTACGGAGCTACCGCGTTTCGAGCGCATCGGCGCGTGAGAGCGGGGACACAACGACCGCTGGGGTCCCCAAGCCCGGCACTAACAAATGGCGCCGCATATCGTCGACCTAGGCATCCTCAACCCCTGCCGCTGGGAGCTGCCGATGATCTATTAACTTTCAAGCACCTTTGCCACCTAGCACGGAAAGGCGGTTGGTTTTTCTCCCTCGACCTGCAAGACGGCTATTGCCCCTTCGGCATTCGGTAGGACCGCAAGTACTTTACGGTAATCTACCGCGGGTAGTTTTGGCGGCTAGCGTGACTCCCGATAGGGTGGTCCGGTTCCGCCTGCTAGTTTTGCAAGCTCACGGGCACCTTAACGGACTACCTCCGCGCCCCTCCCGCGGCCACCTCGCCGGCGCATACCTCAAGCCCGCCGGCGCACAAACTCACCCGGCGCTTTATCCGGATTACCCGGTGGCGAGGGGAGCGCATGCTTCCCTACCTCGACGATCTTCTATTTTTTGCGGAATTGCGGGAAGCGGCCTACGCCCTACGGCCCGGCATCGATGCCCTACTCGACCGCTTTGGCCTAATCTGCGACCTCGAGAAGGGCCACTGGGAGTCTACGCAAGTGGGCGAGTACCTTGGCTTGGAGTTGGTCCTCAAGCGGGGCGAATTCCGCGTGCTGGCGGAGAAGTTGGCGACGCTAGCCCGATGGCCAACATCTTCCTCGGATGCGCCGCCTCCAACCGCCATTGGCTGCCCGCCCTCCGACTGGCCTCCTTCGCGGGGAAGGCGCAATTCCTTTACCTCGCGATAGCGCCCGGGCGATTCTTTCCGCGAGAGTTGCACTGCGTGCTTGCCACTCGGCGCGCGGGGCCGAGGGGCAGAGTGAAACTGGCGCATGTGTTGAAGCACGACCTGGAGTGATGGGCATCGTTTACCGGCACATCACAATGGGCGCTCGCGATCGTTAAGCCGATCGAATAAGTGTCCCTCCAAGCGCACTCCAGCGGCCACGGATGGGAAGCGGTATACTCAACGACAATCTACTGTACAAAATGCGCGATTTAGTACGGTACGATTCCGATCGGAAACAACACATCACGTGGAAGGAGTTACGAGCGGTAAGTTTGGCCAGTCGAATCTTTCATGTCACATCTACGTGGACGACGGGTGCTACTACAAGAGGACAACACCGTGGTCGGGGCGGCCTTGACCTCGCGATGACCTCGCGGGTCACCGGTCATAATGGAGGAATTGCGGGCGGATTGTGGCACCTCGCAATGAACATGCACGACATCAACATCCGACCCCGGCGGTGCATCCAATCGGCGGCCAATGTGGGGGCCGACCGACTCAGCCGCGAGCTCAACGACTAGCAGCTCAACCCCCGCATCTTCAATTACATGCAGCGCATTAGTCCAAGGACCGCACTCGGTCGCAGCTATCCTTCTAATTCTCGTTGGAACGACCCGCGGTTTGGGGCGGCGGGCTCTTTCCATTTGCCGGACGTTTTCTGGCGCAGAGAACCCAATTATTGCAATCGCCCTTGGCCACTATTGGACGATATGGTCGCCAAGCTGCGCCAATCGTGTGTTGGCGCAACGGTCATCGCGCCGCATTGGCCGGGGCATCGATAGTGCCACGAGTTGTTGGAGCTCGCCGACGAGACGATCGCCTACCTGCCTACCCGCAACGTCTTCTTTCCCAGCGGACTCGGGGCGCGCGATGACGGGTCGGACGACCCGGCTGGAGCATGGCGGCCTTTCGGCTGGCACTCCGGTCTGGCTCTACGCCCGGTGGGGGACCCTAGACAGTGCCATGGCCTACCTTGGACTGCACACGAGCACACGGTACCCGTACGCGCATAGTACGATACAGAGTCGTGCATTACTCCACGAAAGACCCGTGGACTGTGATGATGGCGCATGACCTCCGCGACATATATACTCACACCGACATGATCGGCACTACGGCGCTTGACGATGCAGCTTACGGGCTCGCTTGCGTCGCATATTACCACAATTGCGGCCGCGGCATTCGCCACTACTTTCTGCGACGAGGAGGGCATCCACCTGCTCGACACCACGCCGGGGGCCATCATCCGGTACACGGCGTGGCTGTTCGGCCTCCAAGGCTCTGTCAGTCGCGGTGGAGTCGTTACAAAAGTACTGCTCCGCCATCGACAAGCATTTCCGTGACCATGAGCGGCAGCCCGTGGCTCTAGGCGCGCTACTCGCTGACGAGCCGGGCGGCTCGAACTACAACAACAACGCATCGAGGTGGAGCACGGCCGCGTGGCACTATCGAAACCGGTTCTCAGCGACATCCTCGACGCAGGCCATCGCCATGCGCCGCAGCATGCAGTGGCGACCGGAATTTATCGCGGACATCCGCAGTTTCCGGGGCGCGTTCTCTACGATTACCAACTACGTTTGTTCTTGCCGGGCTCAATAATCTGGCATCAGCTGCGAGACCGGCAACTAGGTTGTCCACCGCGCTACGGAGGATATCACCATGTACGTCCAGAAAGGGAAGGGCGACCAGCGCACCAGGGTTTCCCGTAAACCCTTGCTACAAGCAACCCCCTAAGCGATTTTTTGGAACTCGCGGACCAGCTGAAGTGGTACTCTGCTTCCCGGCAGGCCTATTGTCAGCATTGTATCAACTGCGGTCCACCGAACACTTGTTCGGGCATCTCGCCGCTGGAGGGATCCCAATTGTGAACCGCAGCCGCAATACTCACCGAATGGGTGCAGGACGCCTACGCATTGCTGGGTGCCTCTCCCCCTCCCAGTTTTAGATGCACATCCTCATCCGTCAAGGCGCGGCGTCCGCGGCGAATTCTCTCGCTGCGCCTCTCCCGACCATGAAGCACATAAGAGGTTAAAGCAAGAACAACGAAGGCGGTGTACTGCTCCGCATTTGTGCATTACTATCTATTATTCTATTTAAAACAATATATGTGAGTCACATTTCCTGAGAATCGGAAATACCCAATCAAAGAATGTCCTGCTTAGTCTTGTCCCAGACGGATTCGCAATACTAATACACGATGTGTATGTCAGTTTTCTTATGAACAATTGAAAGCCAAATATAAGTCAGTCATACTTTTCTTTTATTATTTTTTTATTCTAATTGCCCCATGTGCATCGTGGAATACTAGTGTGAATTACAATAAAACAGTAACAAATCCACCGCTAAAAGTGGTACTAAAAGATCAACACAGCAAGCTAATAGACTGGTAAGTTTACAGCTTGCTATCCTTGAATGCCGATTCACACATGTGCGTCTCCCATTTGTAGTCCGTAAGCATGTTACATGGCTGCGACCTCTCGGGAGTCAATCCTTACAAATAAACAGTATATATGTGTGTGTGTGTGTGTGTGTGTGTGTGTGTGTGTGTGTGTGTGTGTGTGTGTGTGTCGCCGGTATGAGTTCCTACTACCCTGGTGGCGTCCTTCCTAACGCATTTACAACCTCGTGCCCTTGTCCCGTCACTGCTTTCGAAATCCGCCAGCGGTCAGCAAGATTTTTCATGCTGATGAGCAGATTAAAGCTCCACGACGAGTGTAAAACGCGCTAGATTGGTATCCAACAGGGCTTCATGTTTAATTTTGAGCGGGTACTTATTCCAACGACCTTTCCAGAATTGCGCAATAGTATATATTTCATGAACATATACAGTTTTGTTCGCGGAATTTTCGAATTAAAAGCTATTCAGTTCTCAGCTGCTAGCTTTCGAGGGCGCACGATCCCTCTTACGCTAGCTGCGCAGGCAACTATTACAGCAAAAATGTCCCACAATCTTTGCTCCTAAACCAACGGAATCGATAGTTACATGGGGCCCGCATAGTCACGTATACCCTGAATGATCTAGTTTCAATGCCCTGCACACATTATTATGGTGGGTAGTCAATATACCAAGGGGTGACGCGAGGTATGAGTATGGCTCGACCATTGTGCGCCATGGCTGTAGATAGGTGCACATGAAACACGCAATATTGTGACATGCTGGTCTTTAAGCACCAGCGCCACACGCACTGCTTCGGGATATATTATAAATGATAGTGCCGATAGCAACTACGCCTACAACGTTGCAGAATAAGTAGTGTAACGCCCTACTGTCACATCAATTGTCTCCAAGCCATACACGACCCTGAGAAAAATAGTTACATGCCCGCGCGCGCAGCATCAATGTAGCGACGCACGGGCATCTCGATTAAAACTGCAACTTCCATATTTATCCAGATATCCGCATCCCGATAGAGGGGTTTCGATGGCCATGTCGGGCCAAGATTGAACCACGCAACCAACCTAGGGTGAATACATGCTTGAATGGAGCCATCAGACCCTAGCTATGATACGAAATAGCCGCCATGATAACGACATCACCGTCACAATCTACAATGTCTTGAGGAGATACCTTCAGGCCATGCTGGCGCCGATGAACTTCAATATATTTTCTACCTATACCCCTTCAACTCTGGGTCAATTTGCATCTACGTGGCGGCCGTTTAGTTACTTCATATAATCGATTAGGAATAAGTACAAACAATCAAAAAATCATGCGGCTTTGAATCATAGTACCAATAAAACTATCAAATGCCACATCACCACACGTGCATTGGCAGCCACGTACCAACATGCCAATATGGCTGGTGCTACTGACATCTGGCGCAATGAGATGGCAAGTGGGATGCACAATTCTGTCACAGTTGATACGTGCGTGCATGTCGAGTATTGATTTCAGTACAGTTCGCTAGCATGCATGGGATGGGACGAGGTCAGAGTTACGGGCATCACAGTTTAAAGTTGTCTTAATACTGCCGCACACGCACACATGTGACTGCTGAGTGCTAACGATAGCACGACTGGGAAATCATCCTCTGTCTGCCGCTATGCGCAGCTGATTGCAGACGGCAAAGAGCGCCACTGATGCGCGGGCACGTGGCGGCGGGCAGCTATGTCGGCAGGTGCTGCAGCCTGGTGAGCCGCTCCCAATGTCGTTCGATGCCGTCTAGGTGCGCCAGCCCAACGACACCAACAATTCGCCCCCGCTCCTGCGCCAGCGCCCTCGCCATGATCTGCACGGGGCACAATCAGCATGCCGGACACGGAAAGCGCTCAGTCAACCGCCTACCTAGTGTCTCAGCAAAGCACATTGTGTCTACATAATAACAAGCCAGCCAGCAGGTCGAAGGAGGTTCATGCTACACTAGATAGGTGTAGAAGTGGGTGGGACTTGCACCGCCCCTATGTAGTTGACTGGACAAATAGATATTGCTTCAGAGCTTGTGAGGATCACACCTGTGTGTGTGTGTGTGTGTGTGTGTGTGTGTGTGTGTGTGTGTGTGTGTGTGTGTGCAGGCGCGGGAGAAAGGAGGGAAAGGGGGGTTGACGACTGCTGCAGCACCGTAGAACCATGGCTCTTCGCGAATCTGAATAGGTAGTTGGTTGTTATGAAGGTGTACCTGGTGGTTTGGGGCCGATAAAGATGATGCCACAATGAATCATGGATGATGCGATGCGAAAAGTGTGGCTCTACCATGCGACTATTCATCTTGCGCACTTGAGCTAATCTACGTACTTCCCTGCTTGGTCATTTGGGAGCTGATCAGTGCTGTGTCGGAATGGATACTACAGCTCCGTGTCTCAGGTGAGAAAAAACCATTTATTATGATATAATGGTTATTGCTTGCATGATAACCATTACCAATCAACATTCATAAATAATAATGGTTATCACTTGTTCCGGAAGGCCTAGCAACGTATTCATCTTATCATCCCTCCAATTTAAAGTTCGACACTGCCCCCGCATTGCTCTTCGCGGATCTGAAGGGCTGGTTTTGGAGCCTGTAGATGGTTTCGGAGCCTATAAATGTACACGCAATGGTTGCTAAGCCAAGAAGGACGACATCGGGATAAATACAGCTGCAACATTGCTGAAACACTTCATTCCGAATTTGCGGGTCTGGTTTCGGAGCTGGTCCGCCGTGTGATGGGTGTGGAGGGGTGTGTCCGAGGACTTGCGCCAGGATGTGCATGCTACCTCCACAGCATCGCATAGTCGTGATTCCCTACGGACCTGCAGGGATGATTTTGGCTTTTGGGGTTCCCGATATGCATGAATTGGTTTCAGAGTATCAGTGTTATTACCTCATCCCGCTCGTGTATCAGTGCGTTGGCGATGCCCGGCACCGCCTCCTCCATCGTCTTGACCATGGCGCGGGCCACCGCGCGGTTCTTCATGCCCTCCACCGCGCTGTGAAAGTCCTGCGCCTCCCGAAGGATGCGCTCCACCTGCGGGTCCGCCTGCAGCACGAAATCCGGGTGACGAGCACCTCTTCAGCAGCAACATCACTACGCCCCCATGACGAAGAGTTGAGCACCCCAATGTGGAGTCTTCATTGCCAGCAGGTTTTGGCCGAGATGCCATTGTAGGCGACACACCTTCTGCGTGAGCAAGCGGCTGACATTGGCTAGGTTAAGGTTCTGCAGGATGCCCGCAATCGTCTCTTCTTGCGAGCGGTCGCCGTAGACCACCCTGCCGCAGCCGGCAGATACCAATGGGGCGTCATGCCGGCCCCTCAGCCGCGAGCATGGCGTGCTCAACTGCATCTATGGCACCGGCCGGGGCCTCTCACTTGGCGCCGATTCTGTCCGCCTCCGACATCGCTGTCCGGAACTCCTTCCCCATGTCCATGCCAAACAGGCGGAAGATGCGCTTGTATGCACTACCTGCAAGCAGCCCAGTCCCACCCCCCCCTTTGATGATGAGTATCACACAGGTACGAGCTGTAGATTGAGCGGCGGTTTAACTGTGTGGGCTGGTGTTCAGCCATAGCATGCCCCACGCGCTCTAAGGGAAATGGTGCGGGAACTCTCTCTCCGCCTCCCATGGCGCCTACCGCCCAACTTGAACAGCGTGCTTGGTAGGTTGGCGCCACCCGCCATCGCGCCCGCCACGTCCTGCAGCATTTCCCAATCCGGCAGCCCATACAACGTGAGCTCTGACTTCTGGCAATGCTGATGAGGGCCACCGAGGGGGGACAGGGAAGGAGGGGTGGAGGGCAGGCTGGGCTCAACCTCCGCAAAGCTGCGCTCCGCCTCCGCCGCCTCCTGCTGCCGCATCGCCTTCGCGCGGTACGCGCATAGCTCCAGGAAGACAGTGTCTGGCCGCACCGCACGGATGGTATCCCGCACCTACCATTGCCAGAAAAGGCACACACGGCGCAGGTCGGTATTGGCGCATGAATAGCTGGAGGCAAGTGAGCCCTGTGAACAGCAGATGCCATTTACCCCCCTCTCGCGTCACGCAGCAGTGCGTATGCTTGCCGGCACAGTCGCCCCACCTCTTCCGCGCTGCGCTCCGACACGTGGGCTGTACCGATGAGAAACACCTGCGGACGGGCGCGGGGGGGGGCTGACGGTGGGTGGAAGTTGCCATGTTGTGTGGGGGGCGGTGGAGGAGAGAACAAGGATTCAAAAATGGGCGGTGGCAGCGGCGTGCTGGACTACAGGCTGTGTTCCGGACCTCGGCACCTGCAAGGAAGTAGGATGGGCGCACTCAGTGGGCTCAAAATCGAAATGAAAAAAATCAACTGAGGAGGCTCAAGTTGCCGCTCTGGAGTGGGGTAGATAGCAACTATCGGGACGTGAATAAACAAAAATGGGTAATGGGGGACTGTTTCCCGGCGATGACACTCGCGCAGATACTAATAGCAGCATTGTGGGGTGCCGGCTCGAGAGTTCCTGTCAGCCTCATCGCCCGGCCCGGGGGCGGCCCCCAAAAGTACGAGGCAGCAGAGGGGGCTGCCCGTACCGTTGGACAGATTTCGAAGGTAGACGGAGGTGTTGGGCGCAACTTGCGACGACGCGGCGCTAAGCGCACGTGTGCCTGCGACCTTGGCGGCGAAGGTGGGTAGCTTTGCCTGCAGCGTCGCAGCTGCGCTCGTCGCCCACAACGCGGGGTCGGCCGCACAGTGATGCGAGCCGCTGTGACGCGCCGCCCGCAGAAGTGCCAGCATGCCGCCCGCGCACTTAGCCGAAGGTTCGCCGTTATTTACGTTACGGTGTCCAAGGAATCGACTGGAGTAACTCGTCGGCCCTTGAAGGGAGGCCTTGCCTGGAGGTGGGCGGAGATCTAACGGATGGGTATGTTGTCTTACTGTGACGAAGGTTGCTACTACTGCCAGCACTGGGAATGCACAGCTCTCCGGCAGGGCGGAGAGGCGGCCTCATCGATCGACCACGGGTGCAGCGGTTTTGCGTGGCAGCAAGACGAGGCGTGCCGTGAAAAAAACTGTAAATATTAGTCGCTATGAGGATTACTTCCATCTCATCCACGACTACCACTCGTACTGACTGACACCGCCGTATTGCCGTAGCGCTAAAATCAGTCATCTGCGCTGCTGCGCTTTGCTCGTTTATATCGCCGTATAGTCCGTTGTCTGCCAGGTTGTCGCGTTTCTGGGTTCCGTGGGTGTTAAATTTCGTGTGTACACTTTCCTTTACCAGACTCTAACTACAATTAAGACCTATGGTGTCATGATTAAAATTGTTTCTATCCGTTCACATACCTTTCTTGTTTTTTGGAAATAAATATTGCGCTGCGTACGGAATTACGGTGTGCTTAAGGACCAATCTCACGGATATATCCAGCACTGATACTCGCAAGTAAAAGTAATTACATGAGCTAGCAGCAGAAGGCGATATATCGGAAATCAAGTAAGAGTGAAAGTTTAGCTTTATATAAAATTCACATATGCGGCAAGGAGCAGTGCTGGAAACGAAGTACACCCCTCCACATAAGTCCGGGTTTTGCATTTTCGATCGCAAAGCGCATGCATGGGCGAGCATAACGCCGGCTGCATGTGCATACATGCTAACTGCAGTGGGAATAGTTCGGGCGAACGCCTATTGTGCGCTTCATACCCACCCGCGCGACAACACGACCATTTGTGGGCGCCCTTTCAAAAACGCGAAATCAGTGCATGATGCGTTGGCGCCAGAAAGTTGTGGGTTGCGCCAACCGTCCAAACCTATGGAAATTGCGGCACTCGTCGCACCAAACTCGGTGGATACGGCCCTTGGCATAAGGTTCACACACCGTGCGTGTAGGCCACTGAAAGCATGTCGCTATAGGCACGACGTGACACCCCAACGACAAGTCGGCCACTGTGGGGAGCAGTTTTGGGGTGAAAATGCTGCTGTTTCTGTGGCGAACGCACGTAGGAGAGGCGCTCGATGGCCCCCTTGGTGTAGGTCAATGCTCTACTATGGGGGCGCGTGGTGGAATGCCAGTTGCACCGTTCCGTGGGCGGGGTGGCGCGGTAGGGGCGTGGATTTTGATTAATATGAAATTCCTTGAAAAATGTTGTGGAAAATGGCATTTTGGCTGGTAGATGTGTGTATCGCTAGGAGGTAGCACATGCCAAGTGTTGGTGGTCCGTGGTCATCCACATACATAACTCTCTCGCACAACTGAGTATGGGGCTTAGACACGCACTTGGCGCAAAGCCACGAGCCCGATGTGGGTGGGCACATGAGGCAGTGAGGGGCAACTTGGATGATCATCTTTGGGGATTTTTTTCCGGGGACCCCAAAAATCGATTTCTGATTTTGGAAGATTGGTTTCGACGCAGATTTGAACGAGGAATCGCGTGGTATTTTTAAAACAATTTTCTGAGCAAACCCTGAGAAGTTATAGCGTTTAAAAGCCAAGGGGGTGTTGCTGCGCGTGGCCGACACTGATGCCATGCCAGTATCGCAACGCGACATGTACTGGCCGCCGCCCACACGGCTGCACCCCAACCAAATGCACCCGAGCCCCTCGCCAATGTGTTTCCTCACGCGTTCATGGCCATCCCGCCGTTTGGTTGTCTATTCACGCGCGTCGGCGTGTGCGTGATACCGACCCTGGTTTTGGTGCAGTTGCAGGCGACGCCCATCCACGCACCAAGTGCAGCGTGATTCCCTAGTCAAAGGTCTTTAAGCTTCGGTTTGAGCCACTCGTCATGCAGGTTTTATAAAGCCCTCTGAGATTCCAGGGTTTCATCTCATATGCCCTACGTTCAGGTACCCTAGACTTCTGAAGTCTTGAGACTGCCGAAAAGGGACCCCAAACTTATGTGCAGGGGTGTAGTACGGGTTGCATCTCGCGCGCGTATATTATACATCAGTATCTACTCAATCAGTAATTACTACAATTCATTGTGGATATTCTGGAATATAACGCGAATTCGATTGCGCGCGGTGCGCAGCACGACATCATCACTGCGCATGTCATAAGGATTACATTTCATCCGCGCTCCTCAGGCGGCAGATACTGGTAGTCGCTACTACCGCTCGTACTTAATTCGTTGTCCCGCTTTTCCATTTTTTTGGTCCCGCTGTCCCGCTTCTCCATCCGACGAGTTCAGCGGCACGCCGGCATGGCCGACATGCGGCTCGCGGACAGCCCACAGAAAACCAGGCCGCGCAAAAGCTGCCTGCAGAAAAAGCCCTGCCGTCACCCGGAACCTGCCGATACCAGGTCCATACTCCAGAGCTACATGCTGACGTGACGTTTCGCGCTGCGAGTGACGGCACTGTGTGCGGCAGCGCGCTGGCGGCCCCGTGCGGCTGCCGCTCTCCGCGCGCGCGGCACCGTTGGTCCGCAGTAGCGCCCGGCCGTTGGTCCCGCCCGAGCAGGGAGGCGACAGCGGCGGCTGGGGCGGCAGCGGTGGGGGGACCGTCCACAAGCGTCGAACCCCCTCCCGAGGACACAGGACGCCGACATGGCGTCCGAGGAGGTGGAGCTCACGGATGTGAGCAACAGCGAGGCCTTCAAGGTGCGGCGGCATGGGATAGCGCAAAAAAAAAGCCCCATCCTCATCCTCTCCTCAGCTCTCCGACCCCAACTCCCCATGCCCAACAACCTTAACTGCCCCCAAAAGACACAAGTCTATGGTAATCAGCGAGCGTGTCCGAGAAAGAGAGCGGTGCTGTGGGCATGTCAATGACAGTGATGGGGTGGCAGGGAGGGTCGGGGCCGCTAGGGGAAGGAGTTACTACGTTGCTATGTTGACTGGCATGTCGACGTCGTAGCTGCTGGCTGATGGGGCCCGGTGGCCGGCCGCAGGTGCTGGAGGAGATGGTGGCAGCGGGCGAGATCGATGCCGACAAGGCGGATGCCGCGCGCGCAAAGTACAGCGCCATCCATGACGCATTTGTGAAGGCGATGACAGGGGAGACCGCGCTGCTGGAGAAGGCCAAGTCGCTGAAGAGCGAGCTCGACGTGCGCCCCCCCCCCCCCCCCTTCCCCCCATTAAAATACCCCCAGCTTCACGCTTGCCTTGTCGAATGCGCAGCTGCCAGCAGGACAGCAGCCTCCACCTAGTCTGTCTTCCTGTGGACTTTCCAACCTGTCGCACTCATGTCAACAACGGCTTCTCATGCTCTCCCTACTTGCCTGTCTTGACCCAAGCAGAAGGAACAGGGCGGCGAGGAGGAGGATAGGGACAGCGAAATGGCCGGCATGAGCTCCAGCATGCAGATCGCCGCGCTGAAGGACGACGCGGAGCAGGCGCGCGCGGAGTATGCGCTCTGCGAGGAGCGGGAGCAGCTGCTGCAGCTGGAGGTGCGCGCGGGCACGGCGGGGGGGGCACATCCATTTGCCGCGTAACTTGACATCGAAGACGAAATCTGGCGTGACTTCATGCGGAAGACCCCAGCAATGGAGTAGACATCCGGCTACTGGCGGAGGGCACGGGGGAGTGGGGAAGAGCAACAGCATCATGCCGTCTTTGGCATGCCATCTCATCGCGCTCCTGCCTGCCCTCCACACGCAGGTGCTGGACCTGCAGCGCCAGCGGAACGAGCTGCAGAGCGTGCTGGACAAGGCCAACGAGGAGCACCGCGCCGCGCTTGCGCCGCAGATTGCGTCGCTCACGACGGACATCCAGATGCTGGAGGTCGAGATCAATGTCGAGAGCGCGAAGCTCACGGAGGCGCAAAGCGAGGTATGCTCATGCGCTAGCGCTCGCTCCCATCCGGCAGTGGCCCGATGCCCCTCCGTCACATCTCCCATTAGTCCGTCGGTGCTACACCCGGCCCATCAACAGCTTGATCACGGATGACGGGCCGCATCACAAAGCTCGACATCTCTGGGGCAATGGGGCATTGGGGCTATTACCTCCCCCCACCCCCCCCCCCCTGTTGATGGCCTAGAAGATACTCCGATGATGCTCATACTACAATATTCAAATAATGCAATCGCAAATTATCACGGGGCTGCAGCCACTGAACCAATCGGAGCGGGTGGTGCCCCTCGGTTACCTCGTCGTCCATTTGCGCGCCGCGGCCGCCTACATGGTTCCTCAGCCTCCCTCCCCCCCCCCCCTCTCTCTCCCTCTCTCTCTCGTCATGAAAGCCCGGGTGGTCTGGACGCGTTACTCAGTAAGCTCTGCGCATATCTTCCCCGCACATTACATATATGAATAACATATATAATATATATAATATGTGTAGTACATACATTTTATATAGAAATAATATACATATGTAAATATATTTATTTATGTATCATTATATGTATATGTCCACACACACACACACACACACACACACACATGCATGCATGCATGCATGGCTCAGAATAACGGCGCATGTGTATATGAGAGTATCACATGAGGTACGGCCTACGGCCCCAGGCGCCCCGCTGACGTGACGTTTACACCAGGTGGACCGGCTGAAGGGCAGCCACAGCGGGCTACTGGAGGAGATCGGGCAGCTGCAGAGCTCGCGCTCCGCAGAGGCGGGCGAGCTGCAGAAGGCGTCGCTGAAGCCGGAGAAGATCCGGCGGCAGGGTGACATCCTGGTCAACGCTCTCAAGGGGCTGAATGCGCAGCAGGAGAACGTGTCCGCCAAAGTGCCCCCCCCCCCCCCCCCCCAAACAGCAACCACAACACATTCTCACACAATAGCCTGGACTTACACTGGTGTGGTAGTTAGTGGGAGGGTACTAGGGCGTGCAATCAGGTAGGCGATGGATCGGACGGGCGGTTTGAAGTCGAGGCGTTGAGATGGGCGACAATCTAGTGAGCGGAAAGCGAATGGGCGGCAATGGGATCAGTGCGGCAGTCGAAAACGGGTCAGTAGGATTGGCTGCATTTGATTCAACATGGGCCGGCCACGGTGGCCGCGGACAAGCGGTAAGATTGAGAAACAACGCCGCCCGGGGCGGTGGCGTTGGGTCTGCAGTTACCAGGATGCGCTTGGGATGGGTCGGCGGGGCGGGAAGCGCTTGGAAGTGGGCCACTGTGCGGCATTTCCACAGTGGCCTCTTGGATGAACCCGCATTTTGACGAACAAGGGGTTAATAATCATTGGGCAGATGCAAACAGAAAGGCAGCTGTGCGGATGTTCGAGGGAGGTCAGCACGGAGGCTGGCTCGGAATCGGCGCGGGGCGGTGCGACGTAACGGCGCTCAAGGCGCGTTGCGATGCTCATCGGGTGTGTGCTGCTTGCCGCGCAGCTGATCGAGGTGGACAACGCGCTGCACGCGTCAACAGCGAAGAAGGAGGAGCTGCAGGTGACGTCCAGGGGACCTAATGTCCAGACCACTGGGTCTTATAAAGCGACTATACACGGATGTGCACATGGATAATGACATATACGTATATGGATATCCTGACCATCGGAACACCGGCGCGGCCCTGCTATCATGATAGCCCGGCCCGCCAAAAACCCTATTACCCTAAACCCAAACCCATGCATGCTGCCTCTGTGGTGTCATGGTTCTCTTCGGCCCGATGCCCCCCCCCCCCTCCCCTTCCCTACTCGTACACGTGGTGCGCTGGCAGGCAGCCATGCTTAGCTGGGTGTCTGTTTTCCACAGACCGAGCACGCGCGGTCGCTGGCTGCGCTGGATCGCGGGCGGGTGCAGAACGAGACCAAGGAGCGGAACATCGACGACATCCACAAGGACCTGGAGCTGGCGTCCATCGACTCGGACCAGCTGCTCGCCAACCGAGTCAACCTGGACATGCAGATAAAGGGGATGCAGTCCGACCTCAAGCGCGAAATGGACATTCTGGCGCGTGGCATCAAGGTCTGCATATCTGCCGTGCCGGCTTCAATGAACATTTGTGTGGGGGGCAAGGGGGGGGGGGGGGGGGGGGCTTACCTTCATTATTATAGGATGGGTCTCGGCGCCCACAGAAATGGCGCTGGGGTCTGCGGGGTGACAGACACCCTTCCGTGGATTGCTAAGCTCCTACTCTGCTCTGTTTGCTCTGTTTGATGCCGAGTTTCCGGTCGCTGTCTCCTTATCCCATCTCTTCTTGCCCTGGTTTTCAGCTTCAAACCTGCGCATCCCTCCGCCAACGCGTGTACGGTATACACTGGCGACACCTTTTCATGTCTTTCTTATATATGTCTTCCTTGTCCTCTTTTTCTGTTTTCCTTGTTTAAATCTCCCTGATATCCTTTTAACGTCTTAGTTATGTACATGCCTTATTTTTTGTTTCTGTCTTCCTTATTATATATCTCCCTGATCTTCTTCATGTCTTCCGAATGGAGACATGAAGAAGACATGAAGCCTTATTCTTTCTCTTATGCCTTATCTTTCTCTTTATGTCTTCCTTGTACATCTCCCTAACCTTCTTCATGTCTTCTCTATATATATTCCTTGTCTTTCTTTTATGTCTTTGTTGTACATCTCCCTGATCTTGTTCATGTCTTCCTTATCCCTTTTATGGCGTCTTACTTACATGGCGTCTGCATGCAGTTTTGTTCCGGGAGAGTGTCTGGCGGCACTCTCCCAGCAGATCTCTCGGCCGCATCCCCACAACCCTCTGAGCTGCTCCCTGCTGGTGATGCCAACCACAGGACAAGGACAACGCGCTGCGGAAGTACCGCAAGATGGAGCTCAGCCTCACGGTGCGCTCCATCCACTGGCCTGCGCAGCCAGCAACGCGGGATGGGGCATGTGAGGGAAGCGTCCCCGGGTTGGGTGCCTGAGGTGCGGCGTGTGCGTGTGCCCGCAGGTGCTCGAGGACCAGATCCCGCCGCTGAGGATAGGGAGGGACCGGCTGACTGGGGAGAAGAATCAGATTGTGGCGGATGAGAAGCGCGCCAAGCGGGAACTGGTGCGTCGCCCGCGCCCTGTGTGCTGCTGCTCTTGCGGAGGAGGAGGAAGGGGGTCTCTGCTTTGGAGAACATATTCTTTAGAGGGTGAGGGAAGGTTGAGAAGCAAAGACCAAGAGCATGAGAGCAGCGCAAGTACAGCACTCCAGGGGGCGAGGAAGCTCAGCGGATGTCCCGCTGCAACCCCACCTCACTCCTCCCCTCCCTCCCTTTGCGTTGCGCAGACGGAAGTCAAGCGCGAAGTGGACATCCACATGAGTGGCTACCTCAAGGAGGAGGCCATTGGCAAGGACAAGGCGGAGATGTTTGCCGTCTCGTTTGAGGAACTGAATGAGCTGGAGGTGCGGCACAGAGCGCGGGGCGCGCAATTGACTGTCTGTGCGGCCATCGGAACCGCGGGTCGGTCATGCATCTGCAGGGGTTTTGTCATACAACATCATATATGACATGACAAAATACATTTTGCATTTTACATCACAGCGTTGGATATGTTCATCACATTGCACACACGGATGTTTTTGCCGGTCTACCCCATGTCACACCCGCTGCAGTTCAGTTGCAAGTCGGATCCGTACGGTAACACGTGCGAGTATGGGTATTTGGGCAGATATCAACGTAGCGGTGCCGCCGCACCCATAAGAACGACCCTTACAATTATATAAGGGTTCTATTTAATACATATGTATGATATGGTATAAGGACTCTTAGTATTATAAGGCTCAAATTCGCCGTGCATGCAGTCTATCAGAACATTCGCTATGCATGCAAGGGGGGGGGGGGGGGGGGTCGGCAGCGTGGCTCAGAGCGCTGAGTTGTGCCGGTGTGCCTCAGGCGGAGGTGGCACGATGCCGCGCGGAGGAGCAGGAGCGGCTGATGGTGATAAAGGAGTTGCAAAGCAAGCGTGACAACGTGGCGCGTGGCGTGAGCGGGAAGGTGAGGCGCATGAAGGATGCGCAGGAGCTGGTGAAAACCAAGGAGATCGTGGGCTGGGACCTCAAGAAGGCGCACAAGGAGGCGGCCCGGCGGGTCACCGACTTCCAGCAACTGTACGAGCTCGTCAAGAACCAGCGCAACAAGTTTGTCAACCTCATCCAGGTGAGCGCCCCCCTTTGCGAATCGGCTTCTCGAGTGCTCCGAAACCATCTGTGCCTCTTCTATCCCTACGAACACAGCCCATAAATCCAGCACCCTGCCATATGGACAATCGACTGGCCTGTTATTCTGTCGGCAGTATGTTAGGAGAGGTCTACCGTACGCCGGGGAGAAAAATGCTACTACAAATCACCGCACCCTTACCGCCTCCCTAGGCCCCACGAGATTTTGGCACGCCGGCTGATTCCGGCCTCTCGACGCTGTCTCCAAGGTATATTTTCCGTGGCGCGCTAAACGCTCCCCCGTCGCCATTGCCTTCCTCACTCGCAGGCAGCCAACCAGAGCTGCGCCGAGATGAAGGAGAAACTCAAGATCCTGGGCAACGAGGTGGAGATCCTGCGCAACGAGTCGGTGGAGAAGGATAAGCTGCTCGGCAAGGAGCGCACCGACCACTCGGCCACCATCGGCCAGCGCGACCAGCTGCGCGCGGACCTGAACAAGTGAGCGCGCGCAAGTGCCGCACCCCGAAACCACTCCCTCCTGCCATATCTTGATACAATCTGGTCCGGGAGGTGAGATCGAACCGAGCCGACCCGATCCGAGCCCGACCCGAGGACCCAAGCCCGATCCGGCCCGACCCGAGCCGACCCGAACAAGCGATTCGTATCGAAATGTATTTTTGTATTGCTCCCAGTACGACAGGAGAACCCGGCGACTGCGAACCCGTATTGCTTACGTGCCAAACACGTTTCTGCTTCGAAACACCTCTGACAGTACTTCGAGCGACGTGTGGAAGCCCTCTGAGCGTCCTCGCCCGTGCCCCCCCCCCCCCCCCGCCCTTCCGCCCCGCCCGTCGTCAGATGCTCCGTGACGTTCCGCAAGAAACAGGACATCGTGGACGAGCAGATTGCGGAGATCGACAAGCTCAACGCGATCATCAACGGCGCGGAGAAGGAGATGCTGCGGCTGAAGAAGCAGTACGAGACGGTGGTGGAGAGCCGCAACTTCACGGGCATCATGCTCATCGACCGCAACGACGAGCTGTGCATCCTGTACGAGAAGGCCAACATCCAGGAGGAGGTGCGGAGGGCCCATATTCCGATCAAACTCTGAGATTTCAATATCGATTTACTAATTCGTGACATTCGATAGTGGATTCGGCCTATAAACCTTTTCAACTTCCGGGTGCATATTCTTCAATAACAATCAACATCTGCTGTAGAAACACTTTTCATTTTATTCATGTCGATGTACAATGTTACGTGTCGCTCGAGCGGTCGGTTCGTACGCGAGAGGTCCCAGGGTCGATTCCTGGTCGATGTGTTTTGGCAATATCGTCCCGGCGTGTCCTGGGTTTACCCGGTTGATGCATTAGCCCTTCGGGGTTCGAATGATGCAACGATCTACGGACTATGCCAGACCTACGACTATAGTTGGCGCAAGAGGTCAAGTGCTGGGGCGGCTTCAGCCGATGTCCCGGGGCGAGCTTTACTTTTACGTGTCGCTTACTAACTTACCCCTGTCAAAGCTTCCCGCTGCATTGCCCTGCTTGTGTCTTTGCCGCCCTGCGAGTTCTTTTGCTGGGAGACAGCGAGCCTGCGCTGTGTCGCCCGATGTCGCCGAGTCGCTGATGGTCTGTCGGCACCCGGATGCCGATGCCCGATCACCTCCCGCAGGTCCAGACGCAGGGCGACATGGCGATCTACAAGCTGGAGGACGAGATCCGCATCCTGAGGCTGGAGTGCCGAGAGGTGGAGCGCAGCATCGAGGTCACGCGGCGGCTGCTGCCGCGCATCCCGGTGCTGGACGAGGACGTGGCGCTGCTACAAAAGGAGCTGCTTGAGGCGAAGCGCGAGAGCGAGAAGCTGAGCCTGCAGCTGGAGGACCCGGAGAACAAGGGGCGCTGGCGGCGGCTGGAGGGCAAGATCCCCACGGGGGAGGAGTTGCAGGCCAAGCTGAGCCAGCTGGAGGAGCGGCTGAACGACAAGAAGGAGCAGCTGCTGGAGAAGGAGCTCATCCTGGAGGAGATCACCAGCCTGAGCGACCGGCTGCGGCAGCAGGCGGCGGAGGGGCGCGCCGACACGCTCGAGCTGGCCAAGAAGGTGAACGACTACCAGGCGCGCATCCGCGCCGTCACGCGCAAGCTCATGGCCACCATCTCGGAGCTCTCCATGTACCAGGCCACCGGCATCAAGCTGTCGGCGGAGCGCGACGAGCTCGCCGATGACGTGTCCACGGCGGCGGCGCGCCTTGAGGCGGGAGAGGCGCCCACGGCGGTGCGCCCCCCCCCCCCCCCCCCCCCACACCCCCTTTCCTGCCTTTATGGCTATTCCGACAGCGATGGGGCTGGTTACACCTTACGGGGAAAAGTCGGGCGAAGGTGAAGTACCGACGGAAAAAAACTACTGGCGAATTCCGACAGTCCCATTATTCAGATATTGTATCAAACATGGTATCCCGACAACGTATGATACTTTCGACAATTCAGTATGCATTGTATTCCGGCAGTCCCATCCGCCCCTACGCAAGCCTGCTCACGTAGTCGCCACAAAACCGGATGATTTAATATTATTCTTCTCATTATTGTTATTATTATTATTTGTTTGTGAGCGTGTGCCCGAAACATATGGTTGGGTTCGCGGGTCGGAAAAGCTATAATGAATCGTTCTGCAGCAACGAGTCGTCGAAAGATCCGTGTGGTACTCTTCTTATATATTACAAGCTACGTGCAGGTTTCCTCTAGGGCTAGTTGTTTGCCCAACCGCGAGGCGGCGATGCCCTCTAGCTACTTACAGCTCCATGTAAGGTTCTCTCTCTCTCTCTCTCTCTCTCTCTCTCTCTCTCTCTCTCTCTCTCTCTCTGCAGTTTCCTCTTTTGCGAAGGGGTCATGAAAAACAATAATACACCCTGAACCCCAAGCGTGGTTAATATGGGACGAGGCCGAGGTGACACGCGACGAGTGCTGGTCGTTTGTCCTGGTGTGCAGTCGTGCACGTACCGGTAGGAGGTGGTTGATTCCGATCAGCGGCGGTTAGGCTGGGTCGCGTGGGGCTGGCGCTGACGCTAGGGTGCGCTCTGCAGGACGCGGAGCGGGAGTGGTTCCGGCGGGAGCGGGAGCAGGTCACGCTGGCGCTCATGCGGCAGGCGGCGGAGGAGGCGCAGAGCGTCGCCGACGCGGCGGGCGACACGGTGGAGACCACCGCGGAGACGCGCCCCAATGCGTACATCCCGGAGGACATCGGCATCCCCAAGCCCTACGGCTCGTACGCGCCCTTCAAGCCGCAGGAGCCGGGCGCCACCATGCGCCACATCCGCAAGCCGCAGCCCAAGGAGGTGGTAATCTAGGCCGGGCCGTGCGCCGCGCTGTAAACGTAGTCATCTGTCCACAAGTCGTCACCCCCCCCCCCCCCCCCCCCCCCCCCCCAACCCCTGAAATCTCCACAGACACCCACCCCCCTCGGGAGCACACCAAGCCAGCCACCACATCCATATCCATGCATCCACATCTCATGTTGGCCACAGCATCTGTCTACGGCGGCGACTCAACACCGATTCGCCAATGAACGAACTAGCAGGTTGCATGTGGTACACTCGCTTTTGTCGATCGTCCTTATCTTGCAACAGGAATGGATGGCTTCTACCTCTCAGTGCCGGTCTGCTCAGATAGAGAGACCAAAGCCAGCAAGAGAAAGAGAACATAACGACTTCCTCCCCAAGTCTCCCCCCACCCCTCCCCCCGACCCCTGGCCCCCGCTCCCATTTTCCAACGGAGGGCTTCTTGTTTCCCGTTTTCCTGTCTTACTATTTTATTACTCTACCTTTTGCTACCCGGGCCGGGGATCCAGAACGCCCACAGTGCTATTTCTCACAACGGGGGACAGGGAGTCGGAGTGGAATTAGTCCGAGCCATTTGTCCCTGGGGTAAGTGCCACCAAAAATTGTACGTGGCAATGGTCATGCACTGTTTCTACGGGCGAGCGTGTTGCACACCGGTGCGGGTGGCACATAATCGCGCAACTGTTGGCGCGGTTAGTAGTTGTACTCGTACCGATACTCAGCTATCCGTGATCGATACTCGTACGACGCGATATACCGGTGCTACTCGGCTGCCCGTGCACCGGATATATGGCTATATATGTGGCTGCCGGTAGATATATGACATGCTCGGATCTCTTGTATTGCTTTCAGTGGTTTCGGAGCTTTGGCTGCGATTTGGAAGGTCACTGGTTCGAAACCCTTATCACCTGGAATGCGGATTAGTCGTCCATGGATGGGACGGGATGGAATGTTGGCTGTACTTGTACCGATACACGGCTGCCCGCAGATAACTGACACACTCGGATCTTTTGTATTGCTTTCAGTGGTTTCGGAGCCTTGGCTGCGATCCGGAAGGTTACTGGTTCAAGTCCGTTATCGTCACCGGGAATTCGGATCAGTCGCCCATGTATAGGACGGGATGGAATATTAGCTCTAGTCGTACCGATACTCGGCTACCCCTGAAATATGGCATGCTCGGAAATCTGGTATTGCTTTCAGTGGTTTCGGAGCCTTGGCGGCGATCCAGAAGATAATTTGGTTCGAATCCCGTATCACCTGGAATTCGGATTTGTCGTCCATGGATGGGACGGGACGGGACGGAATGTTAGCTGTACTCGTACCGATATTCGGCTGCGCGCCCGTGATATATAACATGCTCGGATTTCTTATATTGCTTTCAGTGGTTTCGGAGCCTTGGCTGCGATTTGGAAGGTCACAGGTTCGAAACCCTTATCACCTGGAATGCGGATTAGTCGTCGTCCATGCCTGGGACGGGACGGAATGTTAGCTGTACTCGTACCGACACTCGGCTTCCCGTGATGTATGACATGCTCAGATCTCTTTGTATTGCTTTCAGTGGTTTCGGAGCCTTGGCTGCGATCTGAAAGGTCACTGGTTCGAAACCCTTGTCACCCGGAATTCGGATTAGTCGTCCATGGACGGGCACACCGGTTCCCCGGGTACTCGCTCAATGAAATCCTCCCGAGGTTTAAGCTTTGTATCGCGGGGTCACAATCCTGAGATGCAACTACCGAAACGAGTGCGAATAGTGATTAGTATCCGGTTGATACAGTCAAATATAACGTCATTTGATCAAAACTCAGAGCCCACGTGACCACCCGTCTCGCCAACCCATCCCGCCCCACCGATGCCAATCGGACACACCGGCCGGCACTATCACGCGCATACCGCGGTAGGAGCGCGCTAACGTAGGCATATGGTGGCGTTCAGGTGCCTCGTCTTGTGTGTCGCGGGCAGGGATGGGGCTGGCGGCGGGATGATGAGGGAGGGGCGCGAGCGGTCACGTGCTAATACTACGCACGTAGTGCGTGCCACGTAGCCAAAAAGCGTTGCCAGCTACACATCTCGGATTTGAGACCCGTTTACGGTCTTCAGAAACGAGTACCTCTGCGAACCGGTGTGGGACGGGACGGGATGTTAGCTGTACTTGTACCGATACTCGGCTGCCCGTTATATATACAACTTACATGTTCGAATCTTTTGTGTTGTCTACTGGTTTCGGAGCCTTGGCTGCGATTTGAAAGGTCACTGGTTCGAAACCCTTGTCACCCAAAATTCGGAGTAGTCGTCCATGGATGGGACGGCAGGGATGGAATGTTAGCTGTACTCGTACCGATACTCGGCTGCGCGTCCGTGATATATGACATGCTCGGAAATCTTGTGTTCCTTCTACTGGTTTCGGAGCCTTGGCTAAAACCAGAAGGTCACTTGTTCGAATCCCTTATCACCCAGAATTCGGATTTGTCGTCCATGGATGGGGCGGGACGGAATGTTAGCTTTACTCGCACCGACACTCGGCTGCCAGTAGATATATGACGTGCTCATATATCTTTTCTGTTGCTTTCATTGGTTTCGGAGCCTTGCTTGGCTGCGATTTGGAAGGTCATTGGTTCGAAACCCTTGTCACCCAGAATTCGGATTAGTCGTCCATGGATGGGACGGGACGGAATGTTAGCTGTACTCGTACCGACACTCGGCTTCCCATGATGTATGACGACATGCTCGGATCTCTTGTATTGCTTTCAGTGGTTTCGGAGCCTTGGCTGCGATCTAAAAGGTCACTGGTTCGAAACCCTTGTCACCCGGAATTCGGATTAGTCGTCCATGGATGGGACGGGACGGGATGTTAGCTGTACTCGGCTGCCCGTTATATACAACATGTTCGAATCTTTTGTATTGTCCCTACTGGTTTCGGAGCCTTGGCTGCGATATGGAAGATCACTGGTTCGAACCCCTTACCATCCGGAATTCGGATTAGTCGTCCATGGATGGGACGGGACGGGATGAAGTTGTACTCGCACCGATACTCGGCTGCCTGTGATGTATGACATGCTCGGATCTCTTGTCGTATTGCTTTCAGTGGTTTCGGAGCCTTGGCTCCAAAAAGATCCCTGGTTCGAAACCCTTGTCTCCTGATGGGGCGGGACGGAATGTTCGCTTTACTCGTACCGATACTCTGCTGCGCGCTTGTGAAATATGACATGCTCGGAAATCTTGTATTGCTTTCAGTGGTTTCGGAGCCTTGGCTGCGATCCAGAACGTCACTGGTTCGACTCCCTTATCACCCAGAATTCGGATTTGTCGTCCATGGATGGGACGGGAGGGTAACTTAGCTGCACTCGTACCGATACTAGGTTGCGCGGCCGTGATATATGACATGCTCGGATCTTACATATATTGCTTTTAGGCGCCCTTATACACGTGTTATCACCCCCGTACGAAATACTAAGCGTGTACTCGTGCGATTGATGATGATTAGTACCGTTGTACCGCTACATAGACGACGGGCACTCCGCCCGCACCGATATATTTATCGGGACTTGGCTTTCGGAGGGCTTATATTATATTTCGGAGGAAAGGACTGTTTCGGAGGAATATATTTTAGGGACTTGGCTTTCGGAGGACGTCATGCTGTTGGCAATGCCGGCCCTGACGAGAGCAGCCGACTCTACGCGGGTTCTAAGGGTCCGCATCAAGTATCGATCAACGATCAAGATCAAACGCACGAGACGGATCGAGATTGTATCATATAATTTTGATTTTACCAACGCATGTATCGCGATTCTTGATCTTTACAGCCACAATTCTTGATATTTAGCCTATCGTCCGTTATGCAAACCCTTTGTGGGTTCATGTAGTGAGGCTGCAACATAGCTTGCCTGGTTCCCCGGGGAATAAAGATGTAAGGAATTTCAAATTTCAAATTTCAAATTTCAAACGTGGCAAGATGTGGAGCCCCGGCAGACATATACGGGTGACTAACAGTTACGAGCGGCACGTAGTGCTAGGCGACTGGCCAAGTGTCTTGGACAGCGCAGCCTACTCGTCGTCGCTCTCTGCCTCGCGTGTATGGATGAAGAGACTGCCCTTGGAGCCCCGCGTGATGCGGATGTTCTCGTCGAGGTACAGCCAGTCCAGGAAGCCGCGGTCGCCCTCTTCGCGCTCTCTGTTCACCTGAGCCGCCGCAACAAGCGAACGTGCATCAGTGGGCAAGGCCCACCGGCCGTGGTGCTCATAGAACTTGGCGCAGTTGTGCATGCGACAGGGTATGCGGGCGGTATGGCGCACCGGGAACTCCTTCGTGAAGGGGCCCAGCTCGACGACAACGCTCTTGATGTTGATCAGTGTCCGCTCAGGGCTGCCCGGCTCGCATGCCGCATTGGCACGCACCTTCAGGAAGGGCGCCAGCTCCACCAGGTTCTCCACCCTTATCGCCGCAGGCGCAGAATGCCGCACGTCAGGGGCCGTTTCCGGGGCGCCATATTCGCAGCGGCGCAAGCCGAGGGACTCGCTGGGCCCTCACCTGCTGTCCCCCTCCTCGTCTGTGTACAGAATCTGGTAGTTCTTCACCTGGTTGGCAAGCGCCTTCTGCAGCGGGTTGGCGTTGTCTGCCTGCACACTCCACCGGAGCCGCCACTTGCCCTACAAGCAATCACACGCGCGCACATGTCATATGTCATGTATTGTCAGGCAATGTAATGTAATGTCATGTCATGTCTTGCCATGCCATGCTGTGCCATGACATGACGCAACATGACATGACACATGACACGATACATGACATGATATGACATGATGCGACACATGACATGACGCGGCATGAAATGACATGACAGGACATGACATGACACGGCATGGCATGACATGACACGATACATGACATGACATGACACGATACATGACATGACGCGACACATGATGCGACATGCGACTCGACACATGATATGACGCGCCACATGATGACATGACATGACATGACATGACGCGACACATGACATGACACATGACCTGACGCATGACATGACGCGGCATGAAATGACATGACATGACATATGACATGACACGTCACATGATATGACGCGACATGACATGATATGACATGGTATGACACATGTCATGACACATGTAACGTTACGCAATGTCTTGTCGGGGCATGGCGTGTCAAGTCATATCATACGGAATAACGAGCAACCAGCTTTCGCAAAATTGGATGGCGGCCAGCGAGGAAGGCAGCACACCAGGGCCAGCGGCGACCGCGCCGGCGCCTTTGTCCGGTTCTTCATGCTCTCAATCTTGGCGAGCACCTCGGCCTCCGATGCCCCTGCACGCCAACTGCCCCCCTCAGCGCCTGTGGTGCTGGCAGCCGCTGAGGGGCTACATCCCCTCCCCCCCCCCCCCCCCCCCCCCCCCACCCTCCTCCTCCTCTTGCTCCTTCCTGCCACATGCTAACCCGATCTTATCCAACACAATGGCCCAATATCAGGCAATCCTAACGACTACTGCCCCGATCCTCCGCCGCCTCACCGTATCGGCTTCAATTCTCCAGCCTGCCTCCACCTACCCAACCAGCGCATCTGAGAAGTAACACCAACTACTTCTGTCCAAAATATACACACCCCCCCAACCGTGCCCACCCATCATGATTGCCTTTGACCCATTCTCACCCCTACCCCAGCGGACCACCCGACTTCAACACTTCCTTCCAACCACCAATGCGGTGAAATCCGTGACCACATTGCCACCCATTCCCACTCGCTTGATCCCATCTGCCACACTACTGACTCAGTTGCATTCTGTCCTGGTAGTCACTGGCGGTATCCCACTCCTGCATGCCACCAAATCTCCATTGTGCTACCGGCACTGCTTTCTCGCCATAATATCATTGGCGTTGTTTTCAGCCTGAATCAGTCCTGTTCCTTCTGCTCCGGTTCCATTCGCCCCGCCGACTCAGCTTGAGCCCATTGAAAGACTTTGTAACGGGTTCAATCGCAATGCGTCTCATCGACCCAACTCTGACTGCAGCGCAACTCCCCTTGCATCCTCAAGCAAGCCCGCACGATATTGCCACCGCCACGGTCCTGAGCACTCACCAGACGCCACAATGTCCAGCAGCTCCTCTACCGCCGTTTTATTCTGCGCAGCCCAAGCCCTGTCCGTCAGCAACGCGCCGACTGCCGTGGGGCTGCGGGCGTCGCCATTCAGCGGGCAGCGCACCTTGACCAGCACAAAGGTGGTGCCCTTGTTGCCGCGGCTGATCCGGAACTCCCCGTCCTCCGACATGTACGTCACGTCAATCCATCCCTGCCAGCACAGTCCGGTATCAGTGGGACTGTGGGCTGCCTTTGGCACGGCGCGGCAACGGTGGGATGTGCCGCATGGAGCAGCAGCACCGCAGCGACGCGGATGACTGCTGGATCACGGCGGCGGTTGACTGCCGGCGGTAAGCCGGACGGACCTTGCCCTCATCGCCCACGAGCCGAAATGGCACGGGGTACGGGATCTTGAAGGGCAGCTTGTAGAAGTCGAAGGCCGCGCTGTCAAACTGGAAGTCGATCCGCATGTTTGGGCCGGCCGGCGGCTCGGTGGAGCTCTTCCCTAGGAGGGGGAACCCGGCGCCGCGCTGCCATGGGAGCACCCCACCCATGGGCGGTCAGAATCCACCAAGCACGGCAAGAGCGTTGCACGAGGACGCAATAACAGTCACGCATGTAACAGCCGCAAAGCAATGCATCAACAATGCCGGACTAGCAGTATTAGAGCATCATTATTATTACTATTGTCATACAAGTTGCATATAAGTAACTTACTAAAATCATAATATAAGTTGTATTATTAATTAATATTGTTCATGCTCATGCTGATGTAACAAGGTGGTACATGGAGAGCAGCTCGAGCGATGCCGTGTTCGCGCAAAAGGATAGCGCGGCGGATGAGGAATTGGGAAGGGGGGGGGGGGGGTGACTGGATGGGCTTGCGGGGCGGGCCAGGGCACTCACCCGGGGGACAAAGCCGGGGATGGGCCGCGTGTCGGTGTTGGCCTCAGCCTCCACGCGCAGGATACCCACCTGCAACCGAAACATGCAGACTGGGTGAGGACCCTGCCGGCGCGTGGCGCACCACAGACGCTAGCTAGCTGCTGTGAGAAAGTATCAGAGGCAACGAGATGGGGCTGACCGAGGCAAGTGAGGCGACGGAGGATGAGGGAGAGAGAGGGAGAGGGAGAGAAGGAGCTAAGTAACAACTGCCGGTGACTACTTACTGATACGAAACATTACTATCAGCCTCAGATTTGGCTAGAATGCACATCGGCGAAAACTCCACTGTTATGCCGTTTACATTCAACCTCTGGCACGCAGGGCACGTTCGTGTTCGCAGGGTCCTTAGTACCACGCCGCGATGCGTACAACCTCCTTGCTGTGGGACGCAATACTCCAGCCAGCAATGGCAGTGCCGGCGATGATGACACAGCAGCAACAGCAACAATAAGCAATTTGCAAGACGGCGCTGTGAGCGTCCAGTGGGCAGCAATCAGGCTGGCGGGTGGGGCGCACATCCTCCCCAAAGTCCACGCAGTTGTTGATGCGCGCGCTGTACTCGCGGTCCAGGTAGACCTCCTGGAACACGGTGAACGACTCCACGCCGGTGAAGGTGCGCTGGATGGGGCTGCTGGTGCCGGGGCGAGAGGTGTACAGCAGCTTCCACTGCCCGTTGATCTTGCTGCTGGCGGTGGGATCCTGCGCAGAGTCGGCAAGCAGACGCGACTCCGTCAATCTGACCGCCAAGCCGCAGGTTACCCCCGGCACCAACCCCCTCTTTGTTGCCCCCCGCCGCACCTGCAGCCCGCCGTCCTCCTCCAGCTGAGCGATCGCCTCAGCCAGCGCCGCCTGCTGTTCCGCCGACAAGCCTGTTTTGCCGCGACCCCGTGCGCTCTGCAGAATCTCCAGCACCTCCGCCTGCGCCTGCTTGGCCTAATCAGTGGAGTGCGGCGCTGTAAATGTGAGAGCTGTGAGAGTCGACATTGCCGATGATACCAGACACACGACTCATTTGACAATAATGCACATGGAAGCGCGGGGCCCAATCAGGGCTGCGCGCACCTTGGATTTGCCGATCTTCACGGTAGGGGAGGCTGCCACAGCGAATGTGTCCACCACCCGGATGCGCGCAGCGCCATGACGGCTGCCATAACGGGAGCCGGACCCTTCCGGAATCGTGCACAAAGGGCTATCAGGAGGTCCACGGTGCTGGCTTACCTTGGCGAATTATTGCTTGGTGTGAGGAACCTTTGCGACTGGTATGGCTGTGAATCGCGGCAGGGGCAATGCTGTCCACAGGTGCCGGAGGGGGAGTGGAAGGGTGCACGGACTGCGATGGGAGCTATCCGCTGGAACGGTAAGTGTGTGACTCAGAGGGGACGGATCCAGCGGGTGATTGACGAGTGCGCACGGGTCTAGTCCTTCACTATCATCCGGCCGGATCCGTGGGGGCTGTCGAGATGCACATGCGACTTGGTATGATCGCCACGTATTCGCAACAAAAGCCCGTCGGTGCGTAGTACGAGCGGCTCAACGTCTCTGTTCCGACTAGTTCCGCTGTGGGCGCTCTCCGCACAATTCATAACGTCGCAACTGGAAATTCGGCCTCACGCTGGCGCCCATCCCAGCGACAACCCCCATTCCGAACGCTGGCACTCGTGCCTTCCGGCTTTCCCCGCGCGGAAGCACGCGACTGTGGTGACACAGGCGGGGACGGCCAACCCGCGCAGTCCCACCCGCCGCACCTCGAGTGGGCGCCCTCAGTGCCGCGCGGACACGGACAACTTGCATAGCGCCTCTTCACTTACAAGCTGCCAAAGGAGGGGTTGCGGTCCTGTTAGGTGGCAGGCGTTCCTCGAGGCGGACTTCGACAATGACTGGTTTATGTCGTGGTTTCAGGCTGTGTCGACCGGGCGGGGTTGGATTGTATTCGAGACCAGCAGCGGCAGAATTGCGATCGCCTCGAAGCCCCGTCTCGACGCCGAAAAACTGATGGACGACACCGCGAGTCGCCGTTCCGGAGATTATGCCAGGCTGGAGGAATGTGTATCTGACAGTCGGCCACGCGTTCATGTTCAACAGGAACTTTAAAAAAAGCTTATTGTGGACGATATTAAGGTTTTTTCCCCGCCCCTGGGACATCAGTACCGGTACTGGCAACCATGAAAACCAACCTGTTAGTACTGGTGTGAATTACAAAAAGGACAGTTCCCCAGAATTAGAAAATCAACACAGCAGTAGTCGAGAGAAACCCGTATGGCAGCTCTCTGCATGAAGACGACCTTTTACCCCCTTCCTATACAGGAATGATAACTTTTTCTTAACTCGTAACGGTACACGGTACGGGTACAGTGGACGGTCAAGATCTCGTCCACCTGTACCCGCGGCGATCTGACGGTCCGTGTAGAACGGGTATCGCTATTGATATAAATTATCATTCCTAATGATAACTTTAGCGCTCTTCAATCCCGAAGCCGCTCGGGATTGAAGAGCGCTGGAGTTATCATTACAGATAATGATAACTTTTCCGTCCCGTACGGTACGTTTTTAACGCCCCTGTGGCCGCCGCCCGCCTGTAGTTGTCGCCTCTGCCACCCGGTCGGACCGCCATTGCGGACCATCAGCTCGAGATCCCCGCCCGCGTGCCCCGCCTGTGCGCACCCGTAGGCGCAGCCCAAAGGAGCGTCCTCGCCCGCTTGTTCGCTGGCAGCGTCATCGCCGCCGGCATCTCCGCAGGCTTCGCCGTCGCTGCCGTCCCCGCCTTCATCCGCCTCCAGCTCGTGGTCCTCGTCCCCTACGCCGCCGTAATCCCACAGTTCGTTGCTCATCTTCGGTGTCGTGCGGGCGAGGCGGGAGTCGCTGCGCTTGACTGGGCCGAGGAGGTGTCGGCAAGTGGGCTTGGGTGGAGGATGCGGAGTGCGGGCGATGCCGGCTGGGCTGCCCGGCACGGTCCCCGCGCGAATCCGCTATCCTGTACGGGCGGCGGTGATGACGGAATGATAACTTATCATTCGCACTGTATAGGACCGTGGTCGCGATAATGACAAAGTCACCCGGAAAAGTTATGAAAAATAGTTATGAAAGTCTGTATAGGAAGGGGGTTAGCGACCACTGGGCAGGGATCCAGTTCATACGGAAAGCCCCCCAGGTATGCGTTGCTCACTTATGATGCGGGTAGCCATCAAGCAAAATGCCGCAAGGCTATTAATGGAAGGTTCAATATTAACCGGATTTCCTTCTGGATTTCTGTATGATTTCCTGAATGTTACATCTAGCACATGTAATCATATCCACCGACGACGGAATTTCCAACTGTAAATGGTTACACCGCGGGACTATATTTACATGGGCTAGCGGCAAACGGCGATCGGGAAATCACCCGATAAGGCTCTAAGAAACGCCCAGTATGGCGAGTGCGTTGAGGTGGAGGCAGCAACAAGAACAAGGAAGCGGAATGACCACGAGCACGCGCATTAGACGTGGCCGTCTGCATCACGCCGGCAGAGTGAATATGCCACCCAAGTTTCCCCGGAACTCGTACTAGCCGGGAATACATCCGCACGTACTACTACCACTACTGTCCCGTCCCGGGGGCGGGGGAACTTCGGTCTTGCTAGCACGCATGCACATGCGCGCAGTGAAGGTAAAATAGAATCCGTACATGTACCAGTACACTCGTTTGACAATGAACTCAGCAAGGAAAAATTGAAGTAAAGTTTGCCCTTGGGTCATCGGCGGCCGAAGCCGCCCCAACTCTTGACCTCTAACCTGCGCCAATTGCAGTCTTAGGTCTAACATAGTATAGCCCTCTGATAATTGCTTCATTCGAACCCCGAAGGGCTAATGCATCAACCAATTAAACCCGGGACACGGTGGCCCCGTCCTTCTTGCCTTGAAATGATAGAGCCGGGAATCGGACCGGGGACATGAGTAGGATGAGACCACCGCTCTACGGTGTAGACAAATACCGAGGTGTGTAATATAAAGGTTTGGTGAATCGTAGTGAATATGTAGCGACATCAAGTCGCCATTAGATGAGCTGTCATAGCGCTATATTCGGTACTACTACTACCGACACCGGGACACCTACAACGAGGGGCAGCCCGCCAGCTGCCGTGCAGTACGGACGACAGTTTTTCATATTACCCAAATTCGATAGAGTGGCGTATCCCGATACCGGATACGCGATACCCGATACCCGATCACGGGACGATGCAACCTAAGATGGTACCGGTACGAGCCGCCACCAACCCGATCACCATCAACCTGAGCACTCCCAACCATCCATCGTTCATAGTGATGTCCCGCCTAGCTCAGCAAGGTGGCAGTAGGCCAGCAGATCCGAGTACCGGCCATTGCAGCCGTAAAGCTAGTTACTGACTCGAAATTGTACTCCAGCGTCGAGCAGCTACTCGCTGCCTCCGCACCTCGTACAATCGCCATAATTAGTCCCTCACAAGCTATCGCCGATCGCGCCGTCGCCCTGCGCCGCGTCCCAATGTCGGACGGGACGAAGCCAATATGTTGCCCGCACTCCGCCAAAACCTTCTCGCGGAAGAGCAACCAGCTCATCGGGTACTTGAAGCTCGTATGTATATTGATATGTCGTCGCTATTCATATATGTTGTATGGCCTGGCGGTGGGGGCTGGTCGCCAATGTACCGTAAATAAAAGGGCGGGAAGCTTATCAGTATCATTTGTTGGGATATTAAGGATGTGAGCATGGCCATGGGCTATGAAAATAATGCATATGCGGTTATTCCGACCGTCACACGCAAACACACAAACACTCTTTCGTGCTACATTCCGTCGACGTTGGAGCTCACATCCCGCCGAGGCCCACGCCCCACTCATACCTTCCCCCACCAACTGCATCTATCGCGCCTCCGCGTCGTAGAGACCTGGGCCATGGCACGATGCGCAAGGTAGCCGCGGCACGAGAGACTGTGTGCTCGTCAAAGAAAGTGCAATGTTTTGTGCCGATTGGCACGCCGATACTCGCGTACTCCATTGTATCGCACGATTCCGACTCCCGCTGATATGAAACCCGAGCCCGAAGCCAAACGGTGGCGGCTTCCAGCCGCCGACAACCCGTAGGCTAGGAAGGCTAGCTAGTGCCGGCTATCACCGCCATGCCGCCGACAGTGGCAGTTGGCACCAAATTCTGAACCACGCGCGGAAGTGGATTGTTGGGGGGGGTGGGGGTGTAGGAAATTAAATTTATGGTGCACATATAACACAATGACCCTGCACTACTAGCTGAATTTCCGTATAGCTGGCAAATGTAATTGATCAAAGTTATGCTGCCCAGCAATAAGCAAAGTAACCTAGCCGTTTGCTGCCGTTGCATTCGACTTGCAAAATGCTATAGTCACGACGTTATATACAAACTGCCGAACACGGCGGGTCTGTTGTGATATGCCAAACACTCCATGCTGCATTGCATATGCTAAACTCATTGCAGGCTGGCACTAAAGGCTACACTGAAGGCTGCTGCAGTACGGGAAATCCGGCTGATTGAAGCCCAAGTAACCCTGGCTGGTTCGAACCACCGACCCAATGTCATGTAGTCACTCGATCTATCAATAGATGAGCCCCCGAAGGCGTAATATAGATCCCCAATGGTCCTGGTGCCAGACGCATAGTAGCGTTCGCTCCCGGCGTTCAACATTGTGACCGGGAGCTATGAGTCCCGGAGCTTGCTTGAAGCCCACACTCTTGGATTTCAAGACCATAATAGGTGCGGGTCAAGTACAATAATGCAGTGCCCCGGACCACGATTGTGGATCGGTCTGAGTGCACCATGTTGGACGACATACAACGGGGGCTGCTGGTGCGGATATGGCGTGGCACAACACGTTGTCGGGTCTAAAGGGCCCACTTCGAGACATCGCGGACATGTCGGAGTACACGGGCATGATCCTCGGCATCACAGTGGGCGAGGTGATGAGCCGTGAGCAAGCGGGTGCGCCGTCGCATGCTTGGCCGCGGATCGGGGTGCCGCCCTCTCATCGCGGGCACTCGGTGCACCAGTCCTGGGCTCACCAAAAGGTCTTACATACGGGGGATTTCCCCAGGGTCATGAGCTTGGTGGCGGCAAGCCTTGGTGGCGGCTCGAGAGCGTGCACGCCGCCTCATCAGACGGCGTAGATTGGCCCGCCATCGCATCGCCGAAGCTGCACAACCCGTCCGTAGATCACCGCCCTCGCAGTCACGTGGCTGCACGCTTTGCCATGACTAAACCGGGCGCGCATCACTCATCCATCTGCTCGGCGCCTCGTGCGGGTTGCGGGCCGCTTGTGTTAATAACCCCTTCTATAGCTATAAAAAGTCCGACCCCTGAAATGATTTCAGACCCCGCGAGTAGCCCATGTAGGCAATTTTCTTTTCTGACCCCCCTCCGGACATCCAGAAGACATTTCTTGGGGAGGGGGGGGGGGGTGTTGAAAAGGCTCTTCAGGCCTGAAATGGGGGTCTGAAGAGACAACCTCGTACAACCTCGTACTTCGGACCACCTCGTATTTCAGTCGCATTTCGATCGGAAAAACGACCCCTGATACGACTAATACCCACATGTAGCCTCATCCAATGCCCGTAGTCAATGCCCGTAGAAGCGGTTATCGCTATAGTGGCCGTAAGATCTTGTATGTTACTGCTTTTAGCGCTGGATTTGTTATTACGGGATTTATGGCTGGCCTTTTTTAATTCACACACTACGACTATGGCGCATCAGTAGAGGCTGGACATGTCGGAGTATAGGATCCTCGTGATGGGCACGGCCAAATGTGGGCCACAAACGCATCACCAGGTGGCAGCCATCAACCCAGTACATTATTTAGGGTTGGGTCAAGTAAGGATTAGTCCCGTAATCCGCGCCGGCTCTCGCGCGTCATCATCGGCCGCGTTGCTGTAAGCCTGTAACTCGGGGACGACGGCGAATTGTGCGCTCGCGAACCCGCTCCAGACCCCCTCCCCCCTTCCATCCCATCACCCACCGAGGGACGTCCGGAACCTCGCCTGGAATCCGCCCATACTCGAAGGCAGTGCCGCCGCCCGATCCGTCTATCCGCTTGCACGCCACAGTTTTCGGTGGGACAGCGACCCGGGAGAGCCTCCCCCCCTCCCCTCCCCTTCCTACGCCCGCAACATGGCGAGCTCCCTCGCGCTCAGCAGCGCGCGGCTCGTCGGCGCCGCCCGCCCATCCGCCGACAGCGGCACGCGGCCCGCCTGTCAGGCCAACGCCCCGCTTCTCAGCGCCCGGAGCTCCAAGATCCGCCGGGCGCTGCCCCGGAGCGCGCTGGCGGTCCGCGCGGCGGCGACCGCGGCACCGGTGGTGCGCGCGGGGACCGAGCTTCACGCGCAACCAGGACACGGAGTGGCCGCTGCAGATGGAGCTGCCGCCGTACCAGCCCAGTGGCGAGCTGTTAGAGCTGGTTATCGTGGGCGGCGGCCCCGCCGGCCTCGCTGTGGCAGGCCGCGTCGCCGCGGCCGGTTATAAGGTGGTCCTGGTGGACCCGGAGCCGCTGGGAAGGTGCCCCCCCTCCCCTTCTTGCTCACTACTCAAAATCGGAGAGTGAGAGAGCAAGAGACACAATCCATACCACGACCGAGCACCTGGGAAGCTAACGCGCGGCCACCACAGCGATCATAGCCCGATGAGGGCTGTTGGGGTGGGGGGTGGGGGGGGGGGGGGGGGGGGGGGCAGCGCTCACGTCATTGCCCCCCTCCTTTGCCGCGCACTCACATGTCCTCCCGGCGCACAGGTGGCCCAACAACTATGGCGTGTGGTGCGACGAGTTTGAGCAGCTGGGGTTGCAGGACGTGTTCGAGATCGTGTGGGACACGGCCACGGTGCAGCTGGACGACGGCAAGGAGTGGGAGCGGTGAGACCCCTCACCGGCACCTGCAGCCCACCGCCACCTATCAGCCATGCCGCTTGAGCACCTCACCTCAGCTGCCCCCCCCCCCCCCCCCCCCCCCCCCCCCCTTTGCGTCCCGGGGCACGCCCCGCAGGACGCTCACCCGGCCGTACGCGCGCGTAGACCGGCCGCTGCTGAAGCAGAAGCTGCTGCACAAGGCGGTCAACAGCGGCGTCACGTTCCTGCAGACGAAGGGCTCGCGCGTGGAGCACACGAGCGAGATCAGCGTGCTGCACTGCGCCAACGGCGTGGAGATCCGCGCAGCGCTGGTGCTGGACGCGGCGGGCTTTGGCAAGACGCTGGTGGAGTACGAGGGCGGCAAGAGCTACGCGCCGGGGTACCAGGGCGCGTACGGCGTGATGGCGGAGGTGGAGAGCCACCCCTTCCCTCTGGACAAGATGCTGTTCATGGACTGGCGCGACAGCCACCTGGACGGCGCGCCCGCCGTGAAGGCCTCCAACGCCAAGCTGCCCACCTTCCTGTACGCCATGCCCTTCTCGCCCACCATGGTCTTCCTGGAGGAGACCTCCCTCGTGGCCAAGCCCGCCATCAGCTTCCCAGACCTCAAGGAGCGCCTCGACCTGCGCCTCAAGCACCTCGGCATCAAGGCCAGCCCCCGGCCCCCCTTCCACCCCCCCCCCCCCCCCCCCCGCCCCCTTCCTTTTTTGCGCACACACACACAGACATCAAAAGACGCAGCGATGCAGGGGAGCCCATATTATAAGCCTCGGACTGGGCTTGCACGCTACCTGTAGGAACATTGGCTATAGCTTCGCCTACATCTGAACTCTGGCAGGTGGGGGCAGCTTCGTATGCGCAGTGTCCGTGCCGTGCCGGCACCCGCTGTTGGCTCGCCTCCGCCAGCCAGCGCCCCGGTTCCTCAGCTCACGGTAGCTTGTCGTGGCATGGCGGGGTTCCTCCTGATGACTGCCCTCTTCTGGGAGCTGGGCTGACGTGGTAAGCGGTGCCCCGGCCGCAGGTGAAGAAGATCACCGAGGAGGAGTACTGCCTCATCCCGATGGGCGGGGAGCTGCCCAAGGTGCCGCAGCGCACGCTCGCGGTCGGCGGCGCCGCGGGGCTGGTGCACCCCTCCACCGGCTACATGGTCAACCGAGCCCTGTCCACCGCCCCCACCGTCGCAGGTACCCCCCCATCCTTACTCTCCTCCTCCCCCACTACGAGTATTTCTCAGCTAGACTGCCCTCAGCCGCCACCAATGCCAAGCCTTGGGCTCGCGATATATCATCACCTTGGAGCCTCTCGCGAAAAAACTGCATGTACATGGATTTCTATCGGATTACGAACCAGACATAGCAGTTAATGGCGCAGTACAATTCAATATTTGAGTAAGCTCGGTGTTGATGGCGCAGTACCATAGTACCTAAACCCATAGCCTGGTAGGAGGGCGTGTGGTGGAATGTACATGAATGGATGCCGACGCTGTAGCAATGAAAAACACTACAAATACGAGCCTGCACTGTCTGTCAAAGGTCAACTATACAGGAAACCATATCGAATGTCCTTATGGGTTGCATGCTTCCACTGATAAGGGTTCTTACAGATGCACTGGCACCCGAAGTGTGCTGCCGGCCGAGTTCCCTGCTGGTAATATTTGAGGGACCCGAGGACCCAATTGTGTGATAGTGTACATGTGTGGGCTCAGCGCTGGTGTGCTCGTCTTCAATAGTCCTCATGCGTCGCTGCTGTCTCCCCCCTCCCGCCGGACCCAAACCCACCAGACAAGATCGTGGACGTGCTGGACCGCGCGACCGGGCGGGAGGGCCTGCGGCGCAAGGCGGCCTCGGCGACGGAGGCCGACGCGATGGCGGCGGAGGTGTGGGCGTCGCTGTGGCCGCAGGAGCGCCTGCAGCAGCGCGAGTTCTTCTGCTTTGGGCAGGACGTGCTGCTGAAGCTGGACCTGCAGGTGCGCCTTGCTTGCTTTGGATCGCCCGCCGGTACCTAACCCCTTCTATAGCTATAAAAAGTCCGACCCATGAAATGATTTCAGACCCCGTGAGTAGCCCATGTAGGCAATTTTTTCTTTTCAGACCCCCCTCCGGACGTCCTTAAAGGCATTTCTTGGGGCGGGGAGTGGGGGGGTGCTCAAAAGGCTCTTTAGGCCTGAAATAGGGGTCTGAAGAGACAACCTCGTACAACCTCGTATAGCATCATGCAATGGCCGTAGTTAAGGTCTTGCAATCCTTTTCAGACCCCTTTTCAGGGGTCATAATTTTTATGGCTATCGTGGCCGTAATATGCCTGCATCACCGCCATGGGTTGGCCATACAACATTACACATACCATCATTGCCCTCCCTTGTATGGAGAAATGAACCCTTTTTTTTGAGACCTGCAAAAGTAAATGGTTACATGGGTACATGGATCGCCACGGGCAGTGCTTGCGGAGATGCACCATCCTGAGAAGGTATTGGGAAGAAACTGAGGGCCGGGGCGGAAGGGGGGGAGGAGGGAGAGGGGGGTTAGGGGCGCTCATCTCACGCGACAGGAGGGGTGCTCTGGGAGCAGGCGGGCTCCAAGGCATGCGGTGCCTCTGCCTCTGCGGCGTGCGGCGTGGCAGCTTGCGGCTGACGGGTGTGGCTGTTGCTCGCCGGGCCGGGCCGCAGGGCACGCGCGACTTCTTCGACTCCTTCTTCACGCTGAACGACTTTTTCTGGCGCGGCTTCCTGTCGGCGCACCTGGACCTGCCCAACCTCATCAAGTTTGGCCTCGCGCTCTTTGTGAACGCGTGCCCCGACGCCAAGTTCAACATCCTGTCCAAGGGCATCACCGGCCTGCCCATCATGCTGGGCCGCGTCGCCAACGCGCCCTTCTACATGTCGTACGACTGAGCGGCTGCGTTGCTCGGGCGCTCCCCACCACGGCCGGCGCCCCGCGGACGCGCGGAGACCTTTCACCCTTTCCCTCCCATCATCAAGCCGAGGGCGACATCAGGCCGCTGCTGTGGGGCATGCCAGCAGGGGGGGCGTCACTGCTATGTGTATTAATTCTGTGCTAAATTGTGCCATGTGTTTTTGAGTCGCTTTGCGATGCCGGCGGCGTGAGGCGGCGCATTCCCACCACTGGCAGACGTAGAGACATTAGCTGCGCTTTTTGGTACCAATATTGAAAAAAAATGGCTGCAAGCGGCAGGTAGCGCTGGCTGACATGTGGATATGATGCCCCCCCCCCCCCCCCCCTGCCGACACACACACTTACAGCGCGCGTATTCATGCCCTGGCTGAGCAGCTCCTTGATCACTGTCCCACATGCGGCAGGAATGTGCCCGAGTCCATCCAAAGTGGGTCAATGGGAGAGTGCCAGCGTCAGGGGGTACCGCCGTCGTTAATATTGGGGGGCTTGCACGAGGCCTGCAGAGGCTCCGCCGTACCCGCTTCACTTAGCGGGCCCTGTGCGGATTGGTCATGGGCGGGCCCTTCCCTGATGCTGGGTGAAGACAGCTTGTCCATTGATTCAGTTGTAACGAATTTCAAATTTGAAGTGGGGGCGTGGGCTCCGGGGCGCCCGCAGCACTTGGCAAGTAGTCGCGTAGCGGAGTCACCCCACGGCGCCGGTTTTATCGCCCTTAGTTTGGGTGGGGTCCGCCCTTCACTTCATGGCGCCCTGGATTTCAGGAGGGGTTTTTTCATTTTTGAGGTCGCACTCTCCTTCACCGGGATGGTCAACATGATAAAACCCATGATGTCAAGGGCTGAACATGAATGTGCAGCATTGCAGGGCTTCAGGTCACACAGTCATCAACCCATAAGGGCTTCATGTCATGAGTTGCCCTACCACGCGTATTCTTTAACTGAATGGCGGTGAAGAGTGATGTGGCCATAGACTTATGTGGAAAGGGATATGACTAGATACTGTACACACATATGCTATATGTGCTATCCACATAGATAATCTATAGATGTATATAGATATATATAGATATATATATATATATATGCAGTGTATGATGAATATATATGTTATTATCGTCTACTGCGATGCGATACTGGCCTCGCGCGCGCAGGTTGTTCATCTACTTAGACAAGTACACGATTTTATATTATAAACAGGCCACCGGCGTAGGTATGCAGAGAGCAATACCGGCATTAGGAAGCCGCGACGTTGCTGCGGAGTGCTGAACGATGCTGACGCAGCAGTAGGGCATTCCTCAGTACTTTCCGTGCATTCCCTTGACGCTCTCCGTGTAACCAAAAAGAAATCACTGTGTAGCAGCAGGGCATCATCGAGGTTGTTCGCCGTCCCGCCAGCACGCGGTCTCAACAAAGGTGCCGGCAGTAGTTGCCGCCGACTTGATGAGCGAGCAGTGATGATGCGGCCAGTAGTGCAGGTACAGGTAGTGCTATCCTTCTGCCATCCGGCCCACCCTGAACACGCCGCGAATCGGCCCTTAACTCTGACGCACGGACGTACTAGACCACTCTTGGTTTGGCGCTCGAGTGGCCGCCGCGGAGCCGCCGAACGCACCTCTCTGCTCCTCGTGCGTTCCCGCCGTCCCATCTATATACCCTGTACGCCTACACCCTAACACCCATCACGCTGCCACGACGACGACCTCATCTCGGCTAACGAACATCGATTCCATTTATCGTATATCTTTCGTTTCGCTTTCGCATTCTCCGACGCCCACACTCTACTTGACATTCCGGCGGCGCCCATCGAGCTGCTCATCATATCCGCTTTCAACCCCCCACACACCGCCACAAACCTAAACACCGCCCGTCGCTGTAGTGCGCGCAGCACCCCCTTTGCAGCTACTCCCTTCGCCACGAACCCCTCTCGGTGCTTCACGCATCGGCGTGTGCGGCCAGTAAGCCCCTGCGATGACGGCGGCGGTGGCGGCGGCGGCGACACGCGGCTCGGGGGCCGCCTGCTCGACCAGCTCGGCCACTGCCGCCGCCGGCGCGTGGCCCACCCGCGGAACCTCCCAGCTTAGACCGCGTACCGCGTCCAGTCGTCAGCAGCAGCGTCAACAGCGGCGGCTGTTGGTGGAGGCCAACGCCACGGGCCGCGACGCGCGCGAGCGCACCGCGTTCCGGACGACCAAGCGCGACGGCAACTTCAAGCGGCCTCCGCTGCCGCTGCTTAGCGCGGAGCAGGTGCGTCGGCACCCCCTTCTCCCCGGCCGCCCCCACCCGCCGCGCCATCCTGCCCCACCCCGAACCACTCCACCTACTGTATCCCACCAACACACGCGCGACACTGTCGACGAAGTCGGCGACGAGCCAGGGGCCAATCGAACGCCTGCCCCGGCAATCTGCCTTTCCCTAGCGCCCCGTTCGGCTTTCGCACCCTCTCGCGCCACTCAACGGCACGTCGTCTCCGTTCGTTTCTCGAGTCTGCACATAGCAATCGCTATGCACTCCTCATTCGCTGCCATACGTCCGAGCATGTGTGTCAATCAGCGTCTTGTTGCTTTAGGCTTGTCCTTTGCTGATTAGACTGTAGCTGGTGTTTCTTACCTGCAGCAGCGCTGAAACTTCCCTCTCCTCCTCTCTTGCCCCTTCTCTCCCCTCCAGATCGTGTACCGCCGCCGGAACAACGTGCATGCCAACGGGCGCGACACCTTCCGCTCCTTCTTCTCCTCGGAGGTCGGCGGCATCACGACGGACCCGGGGCTCATGATGGTGCCCTCCCCCCCCACCCTCCCCCCTCTCCCTCCCCCCACCCTCCCCCCACCCTCCCACCTCTTGCTTGTCCCCCATCTGCTTGTCTCCCTGCCCATCCCTCCTGGTGCTCACCGCCGACCGACACCCGCCACCCTGCCGCCCGCCTCAGATCGGCATGGACGACCACATGGTGCACCGCGGGCACGGCGTGTTCGACACCTGCCTGCTCGCCAACGGGCAGCTCTACATGCTGGAGCAGCACATCGACCGCCTGCTGGCCAGCGCCGCCAAGGCGGGCATCCGCGACTTCTACAAAGCGCAGCACGATCAAGAACGTCGTGCACGATGTCGCAGCCGCCTCGGGTCTTGTGGACGGTGAGTTCACGTCGTGCACGCTTTGCTCTGTCTCTTCACCCCCCCCCCCCCCCCCCCTCCCTCTCCATGCTTTCATTGCTGTCATTTGCGGATGACTGATGCCCCCCCCCCCCCCCCCCCCCAACCTTTTTAACTGGCAGGCCTGCTGCGCTACTGGCTGACGGCGGGCAACGGCGGCTTTGGGCTGAGCTCCGCGGAGTGCGTCCGGCCGGGCTTTTACTGCATCGCCACCAGTATCGAGCGCCCGAAGCCGCGCAACGAGCGCGAGAAGCTGACCGGGCAGAGCGCCTGGCAGGCGCTGACGCCGTCCACGGAGGTCAAGTCGGCCTTCATGAGCGGCATCAAGTCCAACAACTACCTGCTCAACGCGCTGGCGGCGGACGAGGCGGTCGCAGACGACCACTCCACGGGTCACGCGGTGTGGGTGGACGCGGACGGCTACGTCTCGGAGGGCGGCAACTTCAACGTCGGCTTCATCACCAACAACAATGAGGTTGTCATCCCCACCTTCGACAACTGCCTCGCCGGCTGCACCGCGCAGCGCGTCCTGGAGCTCATCCCGAAGGTGCGCCCGTCGTGCTCGCCAAGCCCCTACCCCTGATGACCCGCAATCTGCGCACCCTCCTGCGGTTTCCTCCCTGGCCCCTATCTGGAACCCCCGTGCTGCGGCGGCTGCGTCCGAGCGCCGCTGTTCTTCCCCATTACTGGGGGGGAGCTTGAGGCCGCAGGCTGATGACACTTACATGCTGGGTCTTCTTTCTCATGAGCGCCTCGCCGCGCGTGTGATTCCAACAGCTGCATGTCTGACTGCGCCTCTCCGCCACTACACTTGGCGCGGCAGCCAACCCTTGTCCCCTCCTATCTTTGCCCCGCCTTGATGTCTCCATCCTCCCCTTCCTTCCCTCTCCGCGCGGCCGGCGCAATGCTCGGGTGATGATCCTCAAAACACAATCACCATCTTTCAGATGAGCACCTCTGCGTGCCTGATTACACAGTTTTATCCCAACAGGTTCTGACGAACACCCAGAACGGCCAATCCCCCTCCGCTTGCTCTCTCGCTCTCGACCCCCCTTTCGTCTGCTGAGCGGTCAGATCCGATCGGTCAGAACCCACCAACGCCCTGGCAACCCCCATACCCCTACCCGTACCCGAGGCCGCAGGCTGATGACACTTACATGCTGGGTCTTCTTTCTCATGAGCGCCTCGCTGCGCATGATTCCAACAGCTGCATGTCTGACTGCGCCTCGCGGGGCTTACCAATAGCGGCGCGGCAGCCAACCCTTGTCCCCTCCTATCCTTGCCCCGCCTTGATGTCTCCATCCTCCCCTTCCTGCTGTTCTTCCCTCCCCGCGCCGCCGGCGCAGTGCTCGGGTGATGATCGTCAAAACACAATCACCATCTTTCAGATGAGCACCTCCGCGTGCCTGATTACACAGTTTTATCCCAACAGGTTCTGACGAGCACATTAAACGCCACCCCCCACTTCCACACTTTACGCCATGCAGTCCATCTGGGACATGCATGATGCTGAGCCCGCCCGATGCCCCCCCCTTCCCCCCCCCTCTTTTTCCTCCCCTCCCCGGGGGTCACGTTGCCCCTCTCCCGGCAGACGCCCGAGCTGTCGCACCTGACAGTGTCGCAGCGCAAGATCACGGAGGCAGAGGCCAAGATGGAGTGCCGCGAGATGTTTGCGCTCGGCAGCACCGCCTTTGCGACACCCATCACGAGCTGGGACCAGAAGGTGTACAACAACGGTGACACGCAGTTTGAGAGCCACCGTATCCGCCAGATGCTCATCAACGACATCTGGGGCGCGCCGCACGAGCTGCACACCGAGGTGGACTACTCTCTCATCTCACACGGGCAAGGGCCATGAGCGACGCCGCGCAAGGAGTCAATGGCGAGTGGCACCTACTATGAAGAGCTCTGCACTGGCGAGTGTAACCAATAAGAGGCACATGTGCCAACCAACATAGCAGGGCATGTGGCAGACCGCGTATTATAGAGCCCCCTTTCTGGCTGGCGGCGCTGTTGGCTCGTAGCTCCGAATTTGATGAAGAATGATCTGAAGCTGCCACAGGTCGCCCCAGACCGCCCGCACCATGTAAGCGTGTTAATCCTCGTACACTGGCAGCCTTTCATGAATGTCTGTCAGGTCTAGGACGAAAAGGCGCGTAAACGTGCCCGGACGCCAGCGAGATTGTGACATCATGTCATTACTTTTGCGCGTGGACCGGCGTCCATATTTTTCAGAATTGTCTGAGCGATCCCTGAGCCGCTATGAATCTCCGGTTGATTTTTACAGTTGATCAACGTGACAACATTGCAGTCGAGATGGTATTATAATTACATGAGCTAGCAGCAGAAGGCGATATCAGGAAATCACCAGAAAAAAAGGACAATCAGAAAGGTCCTCGATGGTATTAATACATATCGTGGTACAGTGACTCACCATCCAATGGTCTACGTATGCGCAGCGCCACGTGATGAGCACCAACCCATGTGGCATGTGTTCAGGGGGTACTTCAGACGCCGCGCTCAATCTGGCGCCGGGACGGCTGTATGCAACATATTTTAGGGGTATTAGGGCTTGATTAAACCCCATCGTGATGACGACTTTAAAACGTGAACGTGCAACATCTCAGGTTTTTACATGACAGACCTTAGATTAAGTTGCCCTAGTTTTCGTTAACTCGCAGACTTGGCGAAAATTGATCTAAGACTTATGTGGAAGGGTGTATGTATCACATTTAAAATATGATTACAGTATGAATAATATAATATATATTTCTTGACTATTATTTTCATAATTGTAAACTAACGTCGTTAATATATCTAATTAATTGTCACCCAGCGCGGGCGAGGGACATGCAAGCAGTACAAGTAGCGACTACTTAGCAAGATACATCGCAGATTGACTTGCACGGCGGACGGAGAATATTTATACTGACCTGTAGTGTGTTTTGTGCGTTACTCATCCCACTGCTGCCGGATAAGCTATACGCAGCGCGGCGCCAGGAATCAATCGTCCACACGCAAGTGTGGCGCCCTACTGAATTCACCCGTCCCGCCTTGCGCGGGCAGCGGACCATTTACCCGCCTTTAAGCGGATCGCAACAGTGCTGTACGTAATTTCCTTGCTGGTTTAGCGGTTGCTTTGGACATTTGGCACTACTGGCAGCCCTTTGTGTAGCGACTAATCCACACGAGTACGGAGTACACATCGATGGAAGATAGGATATCGCTACTCGTGCAATGGTAGCTGTGCAGCTGTGAGTCAAACAATGGTAGCTGTGACTGTGCTGGTATGCAGGCGCTTGTGGGTTCCGGCCGCGGCTGATACATGCAATAGCAGATCGTTTAGCAATAATTGTGTAGAGATCATTTGACGACGTATGTATAGAATCCCCCATTCCCGATGATGAAAGTGTGATGACCTACCCCCGGCATTGTATCATCAGGGTTGCCAGCGGGTCGCCTTGCATGCATGTAATCATCTAAATGGGCGAGATCTTTGAATCTCTATATGAATTTTAACATATGCGGGCGGTGTAACTCATTTGCAATTAGAGGAATTATTCGGACTCGTCAATTCATAACATTCCGACAAAGCAGCAAGTAATAGTATGAAAACATATACATGATAATTTTTACGCTAGCTGGCGCTGAAACGAGTCGAGAGCGCATCAAAATGTGATGTCAATAGTACTTTACGCAATGTTGCCATCATTATCAGCAATAAGGCTTGAAATGTATGCAGGGATTGAACAGAGTATCAATGCTGCTGATGGTGCTGGCAGGCTATTGCTTTGCTAGTCCCTGCACCAGGGTGGTGCGGTCTCCGATCACAAAAAAGAAAACGACTGTGCACTGAGCGATATCAAATAAGGACAGAACATCAATATTTTAAAAGCAGTCGAAAGCCTGTTACAAATAATAATGCAGATCGACAACTCGGATAAGCAACAATATCCCCAGTTACCTATCCTATGATTAGTGTGTATGTACTAGTGTATGTACTTGTGCGCTCGCCAGCCAACTACCCTGAGACTACTGTAATGTGGCCGTAGGCTGGCAACCACTCGGTCGGGCTGTCCATTGCCTCCATGTCTATCAACGGATCCTCAGGACGCGCCTCGCTGAGAGCACGAAGGAGGGTGTCGCCGATTGTGGGGTTGTCGCCCTGCGCATGAGCGCCCCGCTCATCCGCCTCAGCGGCCCGGCGCGACGAGGAGGCGCGCGAAGGGTTATCCTCGTACGGTCCGTCGAGGCTATCGCTGTCATCCGAGTCGTAGAGCTCGTCCTTCATCACCTCGTGAGCCTCGAGGTGTGCCTGGTACTCGCAGAGAACAGCTTGCAGCAGGCGGCGCTGGTTGTTGGCCGGGTCAAACGCGGCCCACTCGAGCGCGCGGATGACCAGCGCCTCGGTCAGCAAGCCGTGGAGCTCGGGCACGTACTGGGCCGCCGCGCACGACTCGCGGTAGTTGGCGGTGTGCTGCTCCTCGCGCGAGCGGTACGCTTTGCCTTCCACGTGCCCAGGTTCACTGATGAAGGCGGACCACCAGGCGGCCACCCGCTGCCACCAGCTCAGCGAACTCGCCGCCTCCACCGCCTCCACCAGCAGCCGCCGCTCCTCCTCCGCAGTGGTGCGGCTACTGCCCTGGACCACGTGCAGGCTGTCGAACAGGCGCGACGCGCAAAAGTGGAGCTCCTCCACGACGGCCGAGTCTTTGCAGCCGATAACCATGTCTCTCGCGCGCGAGTAGAGCTCCGGCGCCAGTACGATGCGCAAGAGGCGCAGCACGTCCTTCTGCTCGTCCGTCACTCGGACCACGGTATGCGTCTTGCGCCGCACCATCTTCCAGCTTTTGCGTGCATCCACGGGCGCGCGGTGCTCCATGACATGCTTGGCATGCCTCGACCTCAGCGCGGTAATCTCCGGCCCGGCGGAATGTACCGCTGTCCCCGTGCCGTCGCCTATCAGTCTCGGATCGGCCTCTGCCGCTGAAAACTTTACCACCGGCTTGGCACCGCCGATTTCCGCCTTCGAATTCTCGGACGGAGCCAAGCTGAGCGCTGACGAGCGTCGGCGAGTGACACCAGAATCCGGCGGCAGCTGCTCGGGCTCTACTACCCACGTGTTGTGTGCAGCCTGGGGAGTGACGTTCGCGGTCCGGCGGCTGCGCTGGTGCCCGGCCGCCGAGGCCTCACCTTCGTCAGCGGCAGTGGAAGCACGCAGTTGGCGGAGCGATGGCGATGCTGTGGTAACAGAAGTGCTGTTGTCATCCTCGGAGGCGTCCTCGCCGTAAAAGGAGCACCCGGCATCCGAGACGCTCGCCAGGAGGTGCGTTGACGATAGCTGCCCCTCGCGGCTGCTGCTGCTGCTGCTGCTGCTGCTGTCGATGACCTGCCCGGGAGGCAACATGTCTCGGATGGGGTCAGATTGCGCCGAGAGGCCGGCCGGCTCACCGACTCCGGCACCGCTGCCATGGAAAGCCGTAACGTCGTCAGGCGATCCCGGCAGCGTCATGCTCGCCTGGCTGGGCGCCTTCAGCGCCACAGGCCCCGTGTCCTCGTTCATTGGCGAGGGCTGGCCCTGCCCCCCGCCGCGGGTCAGGTCGCCCAGCCAGTGCCTGCGACGCCGGCTGATGTCCCTACGTACGAGGCGGCCGCAGCACAGCCGGGAAATGCGCCGGAGGGCCGCGAGCCGGCTCGTGCTGCCGCTCCGGGCGCCGAGGCCCCACGCCTCGCGCCAGGCCTCCATCAGTATCTGCGAGCGCTGCAGCCGCTGCAGCCGCGCCAGCTTCATGAGGCCCGGCACGCTGTCGAGAGCGACGTACACGATGAGCACGGCGAGGTTGAGGATGAGCATGATCAGGACCAGGTAGCCGCCGATGGCGGTGGCGTCCAGGTCGGGCATTGTGTCGCTGTAGAAGATGAAGCCAGTGATGACGGTCAGGAGGCTGAGGCACATGGCCACGGTGTCCATGCGCACGAGGAGAGAGCTTTCGTACGGCTGCACGCGCATCACGGCGGCGATGTACCCCAGCAGCAGCACCACCATCAGCCAGCACTGCTCCAGCGGGCTGCTGATCTGGCGCACCAGCACCAGCACCAGCTTGCGCGCCAGCACCACCAGCTCCCACCAGAACGCGGCGGGCGCGTAGCGCCGGAACAGGAAGCCGCAGCGGTCCTGCAGCTCCACCAGCCGGCGCGGGGCGGCCGCACCGCAGCGCAGCACCGCCACGTACTGCTCCTCGCTCATCATGTACCGCTGCAGCTCGTACAGCCACACGGCGCGCAGCGCGGGCGCGCGCTCCAGCACGCACCGGCGCCGGAAGAGGATGGTGGCGAACAGGGCAGGGATGCCGATGCCGTACGCGAGCAGCGAGGTGGCGGCGATGGGCAGCAGGATGGCGTGCCGGTTGAGCGGGCGGCTGAAGTCCCAGCACTCGATGCTGGGCTCCACCACCATGAAGTAGCGCCCGTTGTTGCGCGAGCAGTTGAAGTACTCCACATTGACATCCTGAGGGGGATGGCACGCGGCGGGAAGGGGGGGCGGGGGAGGATGGGGGGGGTCAGCTGTATGGAGGTTTGGGAGGCCTTCAGGCAGGCCGGGCATCGCCTCGCTGCTCGTGCTATTCCGCCAATTACCCCCCTAGCACAACCTCCCGGTCAGACTAGTTTCGACGTACCGTAGCGACATTGCTATTACCATCACAACCAGTAATTTCAGCATTATTGTCATCATCACTGTTATTGTCTATCGTTATTGGGTTTAGGGTTTAGGGTTTTATCATCACAATCACTGATTTCACTATTATCATCAACATCGTTATTATTATTATTATTATTCATCATTGTCATTATGATTGTCAATAGTCATGAATGTCATCATGAATGTCATTAAAAACCCTATGACCCTCTGTAACCCTAAACCCAGCCTCCCGGTCAGACTAGTTTCGACGTACCGCAGCGACATTGCTGTTACCATCACAACCAGTAATTTCAGCATTATTGTCATCATCACTGTTATTGTCTATCGTTATTGGGTTTAGGGTTTAGGGTTTTATCACCACAATCACTGATTTCACTATTATCATCAACATCGTTATTATTATTATTATTATTCATCATTGTCATTATGATTGTCAATAGTCATGAATGTCATCATGAATGTCATTAAAAACCCTATGACCCTCTGTAACCCTAAACCCAGCCTCCCGGTCAGACTAGTTTCGACGTACCGCAGCGACATTGCTGTTACCATCACAACCAGTAATTTCAGCATTATTGTCATCATCACTGTTATTGTCTATCGTTATTGGGTTTAGGGTTTAGGGTTTTATCACCACAATCACTGATTTCATTATTATCATCAACATCGTTATTATTATTATTATTATTATTATTCATTGTCATTATGATTGTCATTAGGCATGAATGTCATCATGATTGTCATTAAAACCCCTAAAACCCTCTAAAACCCCCTTAACCCAGCCTCCCAGCCAGACTAGTTTCGACGTACCGCAGCGACATTACTGTTACCATCACAACCAGTAATTTCAGCATTATTGTCATCATCACTGTTATTGTCTATCGTTATTGTCATCAGTATCATCCCGGTCACTGGTTTCATCGCACGGCCATTAGAGGCAGATTGCCAACCTCCTCCGCTCACGTGGCCTCCGCTTTGGGCGATTCTGATCAGCGACTACCTACGTCAACGGCGGAGACTTCGTTGCCATGCAATGGCATCCTGGCCGCGGTTGCTTTAGACAAACAGCCGCATAGGACCGCGGAGACAAGTAAGGGCACCGAGGCGACGATGAGAACAATTTGCGAATAGGAAGCTGCCCTCTCTGATAGAGGACAAATACAGACAAAAGGTACGCGGAACTATGATAGCAAATGGTGTCATGGGTAGGTTGCATGCAAGCCAAACCAGAGGCTTGTCATAAGTGTACTTGTTATAGGTGCTTCGGCATTAGTGATGAGACATGTCTCCGCCAGCCATTACCATCGCGTCAAGCAGGCAGTGGTCCACACGGTCGTAATCCATTTTCACCAGTCTGCACGATACTCGCTATCTTGGGGGAAATGTCTACCCATAGCAGCAAAGGCGATGATTGGGATTATTTCATTATCGGCCATTCAGGTACCGCAAAGAAGTGAGTCGACACAAAGTATGAGTACAATCACATAACTCAAACCGGTGCCGACGCCCCTACAGAGTTGACCCAGGATAGGGAAAATTAAGTCCTCGTAATGCTTAGGGCAAAACTCAAGCCTCGGTTTTGCTCGGGGTTTGCGCGCGAGGTGACACAAAGACCTAGTTTAAGCGACAGAGAGTTGTCTTACATAACATAACATAACGCAACACAACACAACATAACACAACACAACATAACATAACATAACATAACATAACATAACATAACATAACATAACATAACATAACATAACATAACATAACATAACATAACATAACATAACATAACATAACATAACATAACATAACATAACATAACATAACATAACATAACATAACATAACATAACATAACATGACATAACAACCCATGGCATTTGAATTTGCCAACGTAGGGGAAAGTTCATCCGTGTTTTCTACCCTGGGTAAAGCCTATAAGAACCCTTAGGTACCCACATTTGCCACAGCTCGGCTACACGGTCGGCTACATTTGACCTCTGGCGGGCAGGGCGGGTTTTCATTTGTGGTGATCTTGTGGCCGCGCCAGCAACTGTCGAAGGACATCAAAGTGCGGAACCCGCAGGGGCTGTGGTGGGGGTTACTGGACAAAGGTCATTGCGCATTTTAGTAACCGTGCGTGCTTCAAATGCGATAAGGAGGGTGGTAAGTTGAAAGAGTGCCCAAAGGAGAAGGATGAATAGGGGGTGTGCCCTGCGGCTTTCGGTAATGGCAGACCAGTAGCCAGAGACTTCACTGGTGAGCATGCCTGTCCCGTAACAGATGATGTGGATGATGTACTTCCCTCTGTTCCTGAGTCTGGTGACGTACCGCCATATTTTGCTCACGCCCCTTCCGATGTACCTGCTGATATGGAAAGGAACCGAGAGGCCTGAGGGGGGAGGGGAGGGGGGGGGGGGGGGGGGGGGGGGGCGCACCATGAGTGTGTAGTAGCCCCACGAAAGCAGCAGCAAGAATGGCGCCGAGTAGCCGGACCATGTCTTGCTGACAGCCTCGAACACGGACACGTTGCGCACGGCATGGCTGGCCGGCGGGTGGATGAAGCCCAGGTAGAGGCCGCCGTAGTAGTAGGCCACCATGGCAGGGAGCATGAGCACCGGGAGCGCGTCGACGGCGATGAGCTTGTTGAGGTAGTGCCAGTCGGTGGCGATGCACTCGGGCGACATGACGTCAAACTTGAGCGCAAAGGGGCTGGTGAGTTGGAAGTAGCCCCGGATGAAGGGCGGCCAGTCGAGGTTCAGCTGCATCAGGACCGCGTTGACCTGGACCGCGGTCACCAGGATGTTGATGGAGCCGAAGGACTGCAGGTTGGACAGCTTGTTGATGACGGGGATGAGCGCCAGCAGCGCGAAGGCCGCCAGCACGTACAGCGCCCACGTGAAGCGCGAGCAGCTGGCGCAGGCGCCGCTGTTGGTCCTGTAGCTGCCCGCCTCGCACGTGAGGCAGCCGGCGCCGGCGTAGCCGGGCGCGCAGGCGCCGCTCGCGACGTCGGCCACCGTGCGATGGAACACGCACGACTCGGGCGGCTGGCAGGCCAGCACGGTGCCGCTGCCCGCGGGGTCCACCCACAGCCCCGGCGCCGCCGGCTTGGGCAGCGCCTGGTGCAGCTCGTCGCACACGGTGCCGGGCGGGCAGGCAGCGCAAGAGACAGAGATGGAGCCCGGGATAGGCATGACGAAGCGGCCGTAGTCGCACTCGCACTCGGCGGCGCTCTCGGCGCCCGGCTGCGCGCGCATCGCGGCGTCCGGGCACGGCTCGCAGGCGGCCTGCCCGGCCGCGGCCTGGAACGTGTCGGGCGGGCACGGGGCGCACGCCGTGGCGGCGGCGTCCGGGCTGTGGCTGCCGGGCGGGCACGGCAAGCACTGCTCCTGCCCCGCCACCCCCGGCAGGTTGAAGGTGCCGGGCGCGCAGGGGCTGCATCGCCCGCCCGCCTCCGCCGCGTATCCGGGCGAGCAATCCACCGCAAAGGCGAGCTTGAACGTCTTGGACACGAGGCCGCCGGAGTCCACCGCCGCCCAGGCTACGGTCTCCAGCGGGCGGCCCCAGCGCAGCGGCGGCGGCGCGTAGCGGAACGGCAGCGCGGACAGCCCGCTGCCTTGGGTGGCGCTGGCGTTCAGACGGGGCAGCTGCTCGAGCGACCCGCCGATCGATGACGAGCCAGGCGAGCCCATGATGATGGTGAGGCCGGCAGCGCTGCGCTCGTCCGCGTCATACGCCAGCAGCAGCACGTCCACGCCGCCAGACCCGGCCTCGATCCCCATCGGCGCCGCCAGCTCCGCTGCGGGCGCGCAGGCGACGGCGTAGTCGTCGGCGCCGCCGGCCGCCAGCAGCGTGTCCGCCAGCGCTTGCAGCCCCATCAGCTGGCGCCCGCTCTCCGCGCCCGCCATCTCGCCCGCCAGCAGCTCGCCCAGGCTTGGGTCGTCGTCGAGCTGAGACGCGTTGCGCTCGCCGAGGCCGCCGAGGCGTGCGAGGTGGCGGGCAGCCGCGGCGCTGTCGAGCCACGTCTGCAGCGCCGAGCTGTTGGCGAGCAGCGCACCGCCCGCCGGGTTGCACGCAGCGGAAGGCGGGTCGTTGACCTCCACCACAGAGATGGTCACCACCGCCGGGGGCGACTCGGCCAGAAAGCGGTCGACCGCCACGTACAGGAAGCGATCCTCCCCGAACACGCCGCTGCGCGGCGTGTAGGTGAAGGCGGCACTGCCGCTGACGTCCACCTGGACGCCGCCGAGCTCCGGCTCCAGCACCACGCGGTACGACAGCTGCTCCGGCCGCGACGTGTCGTCCGACGCGTCGAACGCGCCGCTCACGGCGCGCCCCTCCGTGGTGGTGATTGCCACGGGGCGCGCCTCTGGCGGCCCATTGTCGACGGCGGCGGCGTTGCGCAGCACCAGCGTGACCACCGCGGGGGCCGACGCCTGCGGCGGGGAGGCCGCCTCATCCACCGCCACAAACTCAAAGGTGACCTCCTCCTCCGGCGGGCCGCCGTCCTCCGCCGCGGGCGCGGCAAAGCTCAGCGGGTTCCGCCCCTTGCGCCGGGAGGAGCCCGCCTGCGTGGGCGCCTCCCCCGCGAGGGCCAGCCGCCCCTTGGCCGGCTCGCGCGTGACGTACACCCAGATCGCGTCGCCGTCCGGGTCGCTCGCGTCCACCGAGAACGGCGTTGTTTCTCCCAGCCACACCGCCTCCACGCGGCTGCTCTGGGCTCGCGGCGGGTCCGGAGTGTTCTCTATCATCACCGACACCGTGGCAATGTCGACGGCGCCGTCTGCGTCCTCCACCTGCGGAGCGCAGCCGCCAGACGTCAGGCCGATAAAACACCAACTCGACTGCTCGCTGGGTATCACAGGCATGTCCGACACTACCATTTTTGCGCCGTGACAGCGAGGGAGGTACAGGATTCCATTCAACACTGATACTCATTCCGCCCGCATGGGTTATTAAACGGATATCCATGGATGAATTAATACTATACAGGTGCCAACGCTGCAACAGCAACACAAAGGCAACACTGCGAAAAAGAGCATCTCCAACCTGCCAGAGGTCAACTGTAGGCAAAGTTACAGCAGGACTATTGCCGCAACTGTTCCCGTAATGATAGATGGGACTTCACCGCCCAACTTCGGGGCTTCTCTGATACGGGTTCGTGTGGGTACACCAGTAGCCGTGCATGTGACGCGCACAACATCAGCATATCGTGTGTGTATACGTGCTTCAATAGCGATTAGATATATCATATTATGTTCATTGTATGGGTGCTAATGACGACTCCCAGTAATGGATGTCACACACTCGCATCGGATATGAGCGGGTGGCATGATGTGGATTACGCAGAATTGTGGCGCTCGCATTCACAGTTATTGGCGGCATTAATCATTGTTCACACGCCCGGCAGAGTTGCATGGAGACCCCTCAGCAGGTCTCGCTCCTGGTGGGTATGGGTGCTTGGTGCCCAGGACTCACCTGCATCAGGAAGACATCGAGGCCGTAGCGGTCGGGATTGCCTGTGTAGGTAAAGCTGCCATTGGGGGACAGCTCCACCTGCCCCATCCTGGGTAGGCAGGCCACGCTGAACGTCACCGCGTCGCCGTCTGGGTCGCTGGCTGTCAGCTGGCTGCGCAGCGTGCCTTCCTCCTGCAGCCCCAGCGACAACGTGCGCTGCGCCATCACCGGCGCGTCATTGGTTGGCACCATCTCGATGGTGCGGCCGCCGGCGGCCCCCATGCCGCTTGTGTCCTCCACCGCAAACCAGACGACGCGAGAGAACGCTCCGTCGACGTCCACGCGCGGCCCCTCGTTGCGGAGCGTGAAGCGCTGCAGCGTGCGCTGGTATACGGCCACGCTGGCGACGCCCGAGAGGGTCCACAGCCCGTCCTCCACGCTGGCGGTCAGCCCAGGCGCGTCCAACTCGGCCGGCGGCCGCAGGGCGTCGCCAGCGGTTGCAGGCTCGAGCCAGACAAGCGCGCGGCGCAGCGAGGCGCTGTCGACGTCGGCTAGACTGAGGCCCTGGTCGAGAGCGATGGCCCCGCCTCGCTCGACGCAGCGCGCGACCGACGTGCTCGTCGACACTGTCGGCGGGTCGGGCACGTTCTGCAGGGCCACCGTCGTCCACGGCATGGGCTCGGACACCGTGTGCTCGTCGACCAGGGTCAGCACGACATCGCGGCTCGCGTCGGGCGCTGCCGCCTGCTGCAAGCTCCGGAAGCGCACCGCGCCGAGAGCCACCTCTAGTTCGATCGCCGTGACGAGGGCGGGGGACGTCGCGGCGACAACGAGTTCGCCCCTTGACGCCCCCCACGAGGCGTTGAAGCCGGGGACATCCTCCAGCAGAAGCTCGTCCGCCGAGGGATCGAAGTCATCGCCGAGCAGCGCAGCTACGGCACTGACGTACCGTACGCCCTCCCAGCCGGGCTTCACGCGCAGCGCCAGCCGCCCGCTTGCCGCCAGCGCCACCGGCGGGCCATCCTCCACGTAGGCCAGGCCCTCTCCCGGACCGACCACATCGATCGACGCCACGGGATGCACCTGTGCGAGCGCCCACGCCGAAAAGTGGCTAACTCGCGAGACGAGCGAGTCGGGACGGTCACCAAGCGCAAGGCCCAGGCGACACGCGCCACCCTCCGCAGCCGTCGTCTCCCGGCGCGGTTATCAGTTGCAGTGTATCAAACCGGTGTCCACCGCTGGGCATCGGCCAGCTCATCGTCACGTCGGCATCGAAGTCCGCCTGGGAGCCGTCGTCGATGAGCTCGGCTGTCAAGATGTAGGCAGCCAGCAACGTAAAGCGCACGGGGTCGGGCAGGCAGTTGACGTCGGCGAGCGCCTCCGGAGTCACCTGCTTCACACGCACGATGGCCTCGCTCGGTAGAGCGCCGTCAGGGAAGGTGAGGTTGAAGCCCCGAAAGGTGGCGACGCGTCCGCCGGCGGGGCCCATCTCGACGGCGACGTCCACCAAGACGCTGTCAATTATGTCCACATCCGAGCAGGTGGTCAGTTCGTTGTACGCCGGGTCCCCCGAGGTCGCCGACACGCACAGCGCCGTCGAATGCCTCCCACCTTCCGGCGTCTGGTCATCCACCGCTCGCACGTGGAAGATGGCCGACGGCTTCGTCGCGCCAGCGGGGATCGACGCCTGGGACGCCACCACCTCCAGCTGCTTCTCGTCCGCCACAACCAGCGTCAGCAGAACATCGGCGAGAGGCGGCGTAGCGAGCACTATCTCGACCACCACCGGCTCGGCGCCTTCGGTCGCCTCGAGTGGCATCGGTAGCACTCCTGGGCGCGCGGGGCAGGTGGCCGTCGAGCCGAGACACATCCCTGGCGCGTCCGCGTCGATAACGCGCACAACGGCAGCCGACGATTCGCCGAGATCGGCGTAAGCAGGGTCGTCGCTGTTCACGGTCGTGGAGAGCGTAAGCGAGCGCGTCCCCGTGGCGAGGCCGTCGACAGGGACCGTGAACGACAGCGGCAGCCACACAGGCGCGCCCTCCGCCCAGTCTTGGTCGGTGAAGCGCAGCGAGCCTAGACGTTGCCCATCCAGTGCCAGGTCCACCGTGACATCCACCACTAGCCGCGTCGACACCGCAGCCAGGAGCTCCGCACGGGCGCCCTCCATGACCTCGTCGGGGATGTCGATCCTAACGCCGGCCGTGTCCCCATCGAGCACGGACACCGCAAGCGATGGCACAGTCACGGCAGAAAACGCGCTGCCGTCCGGTGCCGACATTGCGAGCGCCAGGCTCAGCTGGCTCTCGCCCTGTGCAATGCCGTCCCGCAACGCTGACACGCGGAAAGTCGCACTCGGGGCGGCGCCGCTCTGCCCCGGCACGATGGTGGCACTCGTTGGGCTCACGGCCAGCCGCCCCGAGGCGTCTGCCCATGTCAGCGTCAGCGGCTGCAGCGGCTGCGCGCTGAGCGCCACCGTGACCTCCGCCGGATTGCCGCCCTCTGTGAGCCGCACCGAGGACGGTTGCAGCACGACCCCCGCGGTATCCGAGTCCAGCATGCGGATCACGCGCACCGCGCGGATGGCGTCGTAGGCGTCCGTCAGGCTGGTGGCGGTGAACGAGACAAGCAGGTCGAGGTCACCGGTGGCCACGCCGTCAGATTTCGTTGACACCGTGACGGCGCGCGGGGTCGCAGAGTTGAAGGCGTCAAAGGTGAGAAGGCTGGGCTCCGCGACGGGGGCGAGCTTCGACACGCCCGCGCCGTCCAGGAACTTGACCTCCACCGCGATCGTCACGGGCTGGTCTGCCGCGGCCGCGAGGGACACGCGCAGCTCCGCGGCGCCGCCCTCCACGACCTGCACGTTGGGCGTGTCCGAGTGAAGTACAATACCGGCGTTGCCCACGTCGTTGTCTTCGATTGTCACCGAGACGGAGTCGATCTGCAGGCTGCTCGCGGCCGGGGCGGCGTGGCGAATCACCACCAGGTGGGTCCCCTCGACTAGCGCGTCGTCCACGGCCTCGACCACCACTGTTGCGCCTGCAAGGTCCAGGTGAACTTTTTGGTTACAGGGAGAGCGTCCAGAGAATGCACACAAAGTACTGGGGGAGGAAAACGCCTACATTTTAAAAGGTCCAGGTCGTCGGGCATTAGGAGGGGCGTCGCGCGGAACGAATCAGGGAACCTGTGTCGGGTACGGCCTAAAGTATTACAACTGCGTATCAGGAATACGATTGCTAGCTAGCGGTACCGCAATAACAACCGCGATGTCCCGGGGCGAACTTTACTTTACTTTACCGCAATAACTTGCTGGTCGATAAAACAATTTGTAATTGTTAGCTCATGTAATTATAAAACAATTTGTCACGAGTAAAATATAGTCCGTAGTAGGCACATGTTATGCGACATACCCTACCGCGGCACACTGGTATCATTCATCCGCAAATTCCTCTTTTGTATTTGCGATACCAATATTTAGCCGCAATTTCACCGACATATTCTTAGTATTATGCAGTGTTATTACAGTTGTACGTTGCACCGCGTCCTGTACTGCTCGGAAATGCCAATATCGGCTAGCAGCGGATCATGGCGGACCGATACAATCGCCGCCATTTGTGACCACGCCAGTTTTTGACCCCGCCCATTAAATGGCTACCTTACTGCGCGTCAAGTTTTTCGACAGCATCCACTGGATTCTGCGAATTTCCCTGTATTCCGGTATACCCCCCTAGTATAGTGTGTACCCCCTTGTTTACGTGTGATTGCGGCAATGGAACACCGTCTGCTAGTATGCGTCTGCTAGTATGGGCAAATGCCCAGTCACTAAAGCATGGCGGTGTGCAGCGTAGCGCGGTGGGCAGAGGAAAGCTCCGCACCTGCAGCGTCTCGGATGAAGGCCTTGCCCGCTGGGGCGGTGATCACCTGCGACGCGACGCCCTCCCCGAGGATGACGTCCACCTCCACAGGATACGGGCCTGGTGACGTGAGCATGTAGCTGCCAACCGGATAAAGCGGACAGCCCAGGGCGGTCAGTGTGTCATCCGCTAGTCTGCCTGCGTTATGTGCTGACCTACACCGTGGCGCCCTTAAATGTGGGTCAGACAACAGGCGGCTCTCCAGGCCGGAGGCAGAAGGTTGATGGGACAAGACGCACTTATATATGCTTGATAAGGCCTTATCTTGTGACAATCTATCCATTGATGACATTAAGGCCGCCTGATGATGAATTCATACTGATCCCACATACACTTTTCCATTAATTAAGTTGGAGGACTAGCAACAACACAGTACGGCATGATACAAAGGTGGCCATTTCATTGTTACCATTCCACATGCACACAGGTACGGTTACTTAGTACCTTACTAATCTTATTTCTTGTTACTGTAGTTTCTTGTTACTTAGTACGTTAGCAAGTGCACCAAGTGCGCCGTTCATCAGCCCAACCAGAATGGCCGTGTCTAGCGAGCGCAAATTTTAATTGCCACGCAACGGATGCTGTAGGCGGGGCTCTGGCACAGGGGCACAGGACTCGGCGGCCGGCGTCACCTGGCCGTCACCCCGCCTTCCGCCACCTCAATCGCAAGCGGCGCCACCGTCACCCTTTGGACGCCAACAGGCGGTGGGGGCGGCGCCAAACAGGTGCTGCTTTGCCGCGGCGCCACGCTGCGCAGGCGGGCGAGAGTGTGTCAATGAGGGCGAGTGGACCGCGTGGTAAGCAATCACACGAGGTGGAAACTGGGACACCGCAGCTGCTGTGTGATGCAGCTTGGCGATGTTTGTCTGCACGTTGGCGCACATGGAGGCGGCATGGCGACTAGCCGGGCACAGAGCAGGCATCACGTGATGGTGATTACTATTTATACTGTTTATGCTATTTGTAGCGGCCAGTTGGCTGCTCGGCGTCACACCTGATAAACGTGATTGCTGGAGGAACGGGTCCGACCAGGCAGTTGTTGTCCAGCTCCCTGCGCAGTGTCCGCAGCAGCGGCATCAGGCATGGCAGCAGCCCGCCATCCCCGTAACATGTCCGGCAGCAGTGTTGGGGGATGGTCGCGTCGCACGGAAAGGGGGAACATGCCGACCTTTTTAAGCGACAAAGTCGCGGCTAATGGAAACTTTACGAAACACAATCGTGATACACGGGAAAGCACGAGCAGGAAAATTGAAGGGTGCGCGCGGGCTGTAGATTATTTCATTTGCACAAGTGTATCAATGTGCGAGATTCCGTGCCCGGGGGCGGCCATATTCAAAAACGTAAAATAATCCGAATGGTGCACGAATCATATCCGAAATATGGTTAAACAGTACGGGTGTTGCCCGTTTCTGTGCGCTGTGGTAGAGGTGTGGGAGACAGAGGGTGGAAAGGGCGTCAGAGGGCTGCGCCGCATACATGCTGCGGACGCCAGTCAGCGCGGCCCACTCGGAGGGGATCCTCCCGGTGAGCGAGTTTCCCGCGAGATCCCTGGGCAGGGTGAGGGCAGCACGGTAACACAGTTAGGTCGGTGTTCAGGCAAGGCGACCCCGCAACTATACAAATACCCTAAACCTAAACCCTAAACCCTAAATCAGCCTGTGGCGGAAAGCGGTCACTGTCGAAAGCTTCACTCAGTTACTCAGCACACTATGGAGCGCACCCACTTAGTAGAAAATGCCCCCCCCCCCCCCCCCCTTCCCCGCCCCCAAGGGGCAGGAGATGTACGCACATGGTTGCCATCCTTGAAAGAGTGCTCCACTGCGCCGGCAGGGGTCCAGAGAGCGCGTTGAACGCCAGGTTGCTGCGGGCACCGCGGACAGAAGTGTCAGATGCTGTGCCGGACAGTCAAATGGGCTGACTACTACGAACCATGCAGCGATGGATCGGACACCGGTAAATGTCTGATTGGCACGAGCTTGGGGGAGCTGCGGGAGGAGCGGCCGGCGGGGCGGGGGAGGAGGGGGGAGCGGCGGGGCATCTGCGCCGCGTACATGTCCACCAAGCTTGTCAGTCGACTCCATGCGGGAGGTAGGCTGCCGGAGAAGGAGTTCAGGCCCAGGTCCCTGCAGTTGCCGAGTAGACAAAGGTTCAAGGTTTTGGGGAGAGGACGGCCGTGCGTGTGTGGGGAGGGTGCGAGAGAACGTTTCAGGGGGGGGGGGGGGGGGGGTTCTGCGTTCTGCATGCCGGGCCGGTGGAGGGGGCGGGCAGCCTACAGGCTGGTGAGCTGATCCAGCGAGGAGAACGCCTGAGGCAGGGCAGCCGTGCGGAGCCCCTGAATCCGCAGGTCCCTGTTGCGGCAGGCATCACAAGATTAAACGTGAGCGGGAAACACGCCAGCTCATTCTTTCACGGCGCACATTGGTGGCAAGCGCCCCACGCGGTGTTTCGAAAAGGCTTTAACAGGCTGCAGCTGGTGCATTGATGAGATGTCGCTGACTGCTATGCAGGGAATGCAGGGTGTGTTTACATGCAGGGGAGAAGCTGGGCATGCGGAGGGCCATAGGAGGGTTAGTACTGGAAGCTTGGGGGAGACTGCAGGGAGAGAACTGCTGAACTGGATAATGCGGGGGGGGGGGGGGGGGGGCATACAGTGTGCGCAGGCGGCCATTGGAGTGACAGGTCACGCCGGCCCACTCCAAACACATGCTGGAGGCGGCCAGCCACGTGTCGAGGCCCGTCTGAGAGGCGCCTCGTGCAACCTGGTCCTGGCGAAACGACAGGAGCACCGCCATGTCTGGCGTGCGCGGGCCTTTTAGTCAGCAGGTCGGGATGTAGTAGCTCCGAACAAACGTCAAAAGTCCTCATACCGTAGAATCAAATACGGTTCCGCGGGGCCAACCAATAATGATTTTTTGTGCACCTTTGCGTCGCAGTTTTTGTGCTATATTCGTTCCGTATTCTGAATTATTTCTCCGCTTGAATAGTGGTTCCCTCTTTGCGGGGGTTCGAAAACGTCGAATTTATCACGGACCGTTTGTGTTTGCATGGGGCGGAAGGCCACTCCCAATCGAGGTTCGCCAGGGTGTCGTCGCTAATGGGAGCGGATTGGGGCCGCATTCCCATGTGTCCGCATAAGGCATGGACAGATTCACGCCCCACAGCGAGTCCTGCATGTGTACCGTACAGACAGCAATCCCTGGACAGACAGCAACCCCTGGAGTATGCAGAAAATATACCAAAACTGAAAAGTTTGCTGGCACCCAGACACGGTCGAGACGGAACTGCGAGAGGGGGAAAGACCAGTGCAATGCGGGGGGAGGGTTACCTTGAAGGTTGCTCACCGCGGCTGGTGAGGGGGGGGAGGGAGGAGGAGAGGGAGGAGGAAAGGGGGGAGGAGAACGGGGCGGGGTAGGAGGAGGAATGGGGGGAGGAGATGGCGGCGGTGAGGGTGGGGGTGGGGGTGGGGGCGGTGGATGGCTGGACTGCGAGGGTGAGCCCGATGGCATGGGTGAGGGTGTTGGGGATGGTGATGGTGGGGGGGAGGACGGTGGCGGGGATGGAGGTCGTAGGGAGGGTGGAGGAGATGGCGAAGGGGGAGGGGGAGGTGATGGCGGAGGGGGAGGGGGGGGTGATGGCGGGGGGGGAGAGGGAGGTGGAGGAGATGGTGGAGGAGGGGAGGGTGGTGGAGACGGCGGTGGCAAAGAGGGGGGTGATGGTGGTGGCAAGGGGGGAGGTGAGGGGGAAGGTGGGGGGGGTGATGGCGGTGGTGAGGGGGGAGGTGAAGGCGGAGGGCTGGGAGGTGGGACCGCTGTGCTGGGTAGTGGGGGGGGCGGAGAGGGTGGCTTCATTGCCAGCACCGCCGGCTCCCCAAGGTCCACTGCGGGCAGGTCGTCGCCCAAGTGGGAGGCGAGAACTCCCCGGCTCGTGCGGTCGCCGAGGCCGAGCTCGCCGTTCGAGTTGCGCCCCCAGCACTTGAGACTGCCATCGTCCAGCACGGCGCACATCGCGTACCCGTGTGGGCCCGTCGCAGCGCTCACCACGTGTCGCCCGGTGCCCAGATTGATCGGCGGAACTTGCTCCGCCTTGATCTGCGGGATGTTGTAGTCCCCCGTGCGGCCGATGCCCATTTCTCCATGGTTGTTGTTGCCCCAGCAGCGCAGCTCCCCGGTGACATGGAGCAAGCACGACAGCAGGCGTCCCGCGTAGATGGCAGCGATTGGCACGCCGTCAAACTCGATATCCTGCAGCGCGTCGCCCATGTCGCCAGGGACCAGACCCACGTCACGGGCTGTTCCTGCGGCCGGCGGGTAACCTGTCTGCCCATCGCGGTCATACCCCCAGCACTTCACGCTCGTGCCGCTTTCCATCAGCGCGCAGCAGTGCTCGTACCCGCAGGCAATCTGGCGCGCCGAGCGCCCAGTACCGAGGTTGACGGGGGGCATCGTGTCGATGCTGGACCGCCGGTGAGCGCTGTTGCCCTGCCCCAGAGTCCCCATTGTGTTGCGCCCCCAACACTTCACAGAGCCGTCATCCAGCAACGCGCAGGAGGAGAGCGCTCCCATGGCCAACTGAACAGCTCGCCGGCCGGCGCCTAGGCCGATAGTGCGCTGGCTGTCCATGTTGGTAGAGTAGCCGCCACCTGCGGTCTGGCCCCAGGCGTTGTACCCCCGGCACTTGAGTGCGTCGTTGTCAAGCACAAAGCAGTCGTGGTTCCCGCCCGCCTCCACCATCTTGAAGCTGCGCCCAGAGCCTGGGTTCAGGGCTGTGGGCGCATAGCTGTAGCCTCTGCCCCAGCATATGACGCCGCCAGCGGAGGTGAGGACGCATGCGTGACCGCCGTTGTGGTCGCCCCCGCAGGTTACGTATATGGGGATTACGTCCGCCCCCGCGCCTGCCTGCTCCAGGGGCACCACGCCAAGGCTGCTACCCATGTGCACAGAAGAGGTGCCCCTGTCGCGAGTGTCACCGTGGCCTGTCTGGTAGGATCTGCCCCATCCCCAGCACTTGACGCTGTCATCATGCAGGATGGCGCAGAAGAACTGCGACCCCTGGCACACTTGCTTCACACCTGGTCCACATCGGCATGCGAGGAGGGCGGCAAAAGTAAGGAACAGCACGCGGTGGAGCCGTTCAATGCTCCAGAAAACTACCAGACAGGCCACCAGGCACCTCGCCTGGATTTAACGTAAAAGATGACCCGCCTCGAATGTTGCATTGATGGTCATTGGCGGGACAGGTTCACAAGGACGTGTTTCTAGATAATATACATAATACGGCGCTGTCCTGTCAGGCGTGAGCTTGCCGCATGTGCATCAGAGGCGGCACTCACCCGTGACGGGACACACCCCCGCCAGCAACGCTGCGGCGGCTATCAGGAGCACAAGCACCGACGTACGCAGCTCGCCACTCATGGCTGTTCGATGCACAGACACCGCGCCGCTCTGTCACTGGGAAGCCGCCACTCTGCGCCTGGGCTCGACGGTTCCTGCATGGAGGTTCGTCCGCCGGCACCGTACTCAGCGAGGAGGGCAGTACCGGTACTTTCTCGCCGTAGTTGCGAAAACTGCGCGCAGCAGCCGGTGTGTAAATAAATCCTATATTTACACGAAAGTACGAGGCATACATAGGTAGGTTCTGGTGTGAATTACAAAAAGGGCAGTTCCCTAGAATTAGAAAATTAGGTAGGTTCTGGTACGGGGGTGGGTACAGGGTAGCGGCAGGATTCCAGCAGGGGTACGGTACGGGTACGTCGATACCCTGCGCAGTAGCGGTAGTCGCACATACATGCACGCAGTCCTGGTAAAGTACAGTAATTTCGCCCCGCGTCATCAGCGGTCCTGTATCCCGATGCTGCTCACATGAGGAGCATATCGTCTCCTTAGTCATATTTATAAGAGCGCGGGCGGGAATGTGCTCACTGCTCAGCCGCCCGCGTGCGAAGCACGCGACTCCTCCGTCTTGCCTGCTGGGAAAAAACAGCGCCCAAGAAACTAACTTAGGGCGCGCAATGACATGCATAAATAAATTAATTAATTAATCCAGCGAAGCGCGTTGTTAGCGCTGTTCGATCAGCACGCTTCGCTGTAATGCTGTACTATTGCCACACGGCTACCCGCCGCCCGGATGCGAGCACCCTGTGTCTGTCGTGCATCGGGGCGGTAATTGGCAGCCGAAAAAGCTCTTATCTACTGTGATGTGCAACTAAATACTATGATCCACCCACCTTTCTTTCTTTCTTTCTTCGTGGTCAATCCGTTCAGGCACTTCGAAACTTTGTCGCCGGCCAACCTGCTGAGTTCCGCCGTCACCTGTCGCGCACACGGCGGGGGCTATTGCAGCGGGTCTCGGCTTGCGTGCATGGTACCTTGGGCGGCATTCTCTCTGCCGGTGTGCAGATGGCCAAGTCTGATGCGTGTGCTCGTGCCCACTCTGCGTCTTCTCATGTTACTGCTTCCACCCCGCAGTCGATGTAGAGGACCTTTATGATTGCCTTTTATTTTGGTGATTTCCGATATCTGTTTCTGCTGCTAGCTCATGTACTGTAATTAAATCCACCCACCTACCCTGCCCCGATCATTCATTACACAGCCGTACGGTATGAAGGCTTGAATCCAACGGTGAGCCCCATCTCGACGCGACGCCTTTATTGTCCCGCCCCGGGTCATACGAGTACTGGTTTGGATTACAAAAGCGTAAGCAACAAGAAACTACCGCGTAGTACAACGTTACCGGCAACTTCAATAAAGCTGCCTGAAGCCCACACGAGAATGAGCACCGCCTCCGTCTTCATGTCTCGAGTCTTGTGGAGTTGGCGGTGCGACCCACACCGCTGCGCGCAGGCGCGCATACGAAGTCATCACCGTGAAATGCGGACCGACGGGCGAAGATAGGTACATGATTGTACGAGTCGCTTCCCCGCGATCCATCAGCAAACCGTCCAGGGTGGTTGCGTTGAAGTAGCCCCTGGAGGTATTCAGTTCAGGCTGAACTGAATTCAGCCCGAATTCGGCTGAACCGACTTCAGCCCGAATTCAGGCCCTGAATGCAACCTGAAGTCTGTTCAGTTCAGGTATGCAGGTCTTCAGGCTAAATTCAGACCCGAAGACCGCCCTCCCCCGCCCCCCTCCGCCCCCGCAACCACCCACCGCAAGCAGTCGCCGTAAGCAGTCCCCGCAAGCAGTCGGGAATGGGACAAGATTATAGCGTAAACGGTAGAGGCCACTATACTTCACTTATGACTCACTGAAAATGGGACAATTTACTAGCTTTAAACCCTGTGCAGGTTTTTAGGGTTCGCGTGTACTGAGGTTTGTGGCGTGGCAAGTACATGATCACTTGGTGGCGGCGGAACGAGGCAGAGGCGGCGGGTCGAGGCAGGTTCTCCGAAGGTAGGTAGGTAGGTAGGTTGCCGCGAAGTCGAGGCAGTTCTCCGCCTCCCACACCTGTCTAACAGTTCTCGCTGAAACAAGTAGGAAGTAGGGCTGCGGGGTCAGTATGGGTTCCCCCTTGCGGGCTATACACGAACTTCGCGCTGCACTTGGGGAGGTGCGGGAACTCATTCAAGATCATGAGGGAATGTTGAGTAGGGAAGTTCTCGAGATGGCAACAAGTTGTATCGGGTCTGCCGTCGGGTATGCCCGTCTCCTCGCGTGGGGCAGCCTTGCGTGATGTTGCGACCTTGGAAGAGTCGTTAAGGGGGGGGTGGCCAGCGCCCCCCTGCGTCTTTGGCCGAAGTAGTGGCGTCTGAAGAGGGTGCCGCAGGCAGCCCCGGTATGCAAGGCAGCGCTAAGCGTTCCGACACGGCAGTTGCAGGCAGGGGCCCCACGGCCCACCCCGGCTGGGGCTGAGGTACAACCACACCATATCGGTCACTGGCTTCCTGCCGAAGACGGCCACACTGAATATGCCGACTACAAAGCGGTCAAGTCGGTAATCTCAGGCCTCTCTACTAATTGGCGGTTCTTGTATGCCTCGGCGGCTACAAAGGTATGCCCCTCCTCAAACAATTTCCGCGTGCAGGTAGCAGTCACCTGCGGTTGAACCAACGGATACATTGCAGCAAGGCCGCCCACCTTGCGACTGGCGTCGCTTCTTTCGAGGCCGGTTGCGACTATGCGGCAGCAAGGCGAGGGGGTACGTCGCTCGTGCAGCTAGCAGTCGGGGGGATGTGGGTAGGTTGAACGCGCGATGGCGACATAAGTAGCAAGCCATAAAAATGCAAAGGTGGACAACAACATTATGTCGCAGCAAGGCCGACCACCTTGGCGACGTGTGTCGCTTCTTTTGACGGCGGCTGCGACTCGTTGGCGGCGGGCGAGGAGATGCGTCGCTTGTGCCAGCTTTTGCACTCGGGGGCTGTGGGTCGAATGTGCGATGGCGACATTATAATTAGCAAGCCGAAAACTGAAACAACCCAGCATAGCCTTACCTCGCAGAAAGGCCGCCCACCTTGGCGACTCGCGGCGCCTCTTGCAAGCCGGCTGCGACTCGTCGGTAGCAAGGCGAAGGGGGTGCGTCGCTTGTGCCACGCTTTGCACTCGGGGGCTGTGGGTGGAACGTGCGATGGCGACATAATTAGCCAGTCGAAAACTAAAACAGCCTAGCATAGCCTTACATCGAAGCAAGGCCGCCCACCGTGGCGACTGGCGTCGCTTCATTTGAGGCCGGCTGCGACTCGTCGGCAGCAAGGCAAGGGGGTGCGTCGCTCGTGCTTTGCAATCGGGGGCTGTGGGTCGAACGCGCGATGGCGACATAATTAGCAAGCCGAAAACAACAGAAGCCCAGGACAGCAACATTACATCGCAGCAAGGCCGCCCACCTTGGCGACTGGCGTTGCTGCTTTTGAGGCCGGTTGCAACTCGTCGGCAGCGGGGGCAGGGAGTGCGTTGCTCGTGCTAGTTTTTGGAGTCGGGGGCTGTCAGTCGAACGTGTAATGGCGACAAAATTAGCAAGCCGTATAAAAATGCAAAGGTGCACCACACTACCACAGCATTATATTACATCACAGCACGGCCACAACCTCCCCCCCCCCCCCGCCCCCCGCCCTCCATCCCGCCTATTCCACAGCTCTTACCGTGAGCATGGTGGTTGTCGCGCCTTTACCAGCCTCCGAGCCGCTGGCATCCGGCACGCCCCCACCCCCGCCTAATGCGAGCGCAAGTCCACAGGGTGTGGCTGCCGACGCGCCGGCTCCCTGCCCGCCGCTCTCCCCAGCCTGGCTATCGCTATGCGTAGGCCAGCCCTCGCCCGCATCGCCAGCGACAGCCAATCTCGGCGACATGTATGCCGCTGGCGGGCCCTGCCCCTGACCCGCCACTGACTGCGTATCGGCCCGGCTAGGTCCAACGGCAAGGGCCGCCACGCGACGAGAGCGTTGGGTGGGGGCACGTCGAGCAGACGCAGCCCTTGGTCGAGCGGGTCGGGCGGACCGGCTGGCAGACTCTCGAGAGGGTGGCTGCGTGCGGGGGGGGGGGGGGGGGGGGGGGGGGGGGGGGGGGCTGCTAGGCACCTCCATCGCGATGGGACCTACCCCAGCCTGCATGGCAGTAACCGATAGCGTGAGCTGCAAGTCTCTTTAGCTGCCTACTCACCAGCCGTGCAAACCTACGCCGAAGGTAGGCGGAGTCCATTCATGTCACGGATCCGGGCGTTCGCGCCTTTTTGTGTAAGTTAAGACCCTGCATGCATGTGTCGCGTGGGATCCTTTCCTATGAATAGTCGCTAACTGTCTGCCACGGCCCGGTTTGGGTTCTGGGCAGCCTTGGCGGTGGTGGAAAGGTATACTAGTAGCGACTAGTAGTACTGCGCAGCCCCCCCTCCACGCGAGTGGGCGGGATATATAGCTGCCAAGAGAATAATTCAGAATGTTTGAAACGAGAATAATTCTAGAATGATTCAGAATGATTCGACGTCCATTCTTTCAACATTCCAGAATCTTTCGGGGGCGCGACGCGCGCTCCCCGCCCCGCAGCCACAGGCGCCGCCCGCAACATCGCGCCGCATTAGCGGCTGCTGGCATGTCAGCGAACAGCCGATCACATGGCCGCTACACTCGGCAGGCCAGCCGCTGCCTCATAGCTCATGCGGTCGCCTACTCGCGTCACAAGCGCTGCACAAGGGCTTTTGTTTTCCGTGCTACACTGCTAGCTAGTGCGCAGTATGGACGCGCCTATGGGCTCGCTCGCGGAAGATGCAGGGTCATATCTTTCCGCCGCGCCAGGTATGCCCTCCTCGGCTTTTCCCCTTTTACTTTCTCGCTCAGTTTTTCTCCCTCACTCTCTCTCTCTCTCTCTCTCTCTCTCTCTCTCTCTCGCCCTTTCTCTCCCTCTCTCCCTACACCCCCCCCCTTCTCTCTCGATATCTCGCTTTATGTTTACATGTTTTTAGTGCTGCCTCTTTAAGTCGTTATGGTTGCATACTGCATACGCAAGAATGCCGACTGTGTGTGGTCCCACATGCGATGCGCCAGGCCAAGCTGAGCCACCGGCACCAGCGGCAGATCCAGAGCGTGTCGCCAATCAGGCCCTCCTGCCGACTAGCATTCCGAATCCAGACACTGTGCGCGTATGTTCCTACGGAGATCACTGCCGGGTGGCCGTTGTGGTGGCCCGCAGCTCAGTAGCTGTGGAGAGCCAGGATGCATCAACTCGCTGCATCATCTTTGCCAGGGCGAGTACGAGGCCAAGTTCTCGAAACTCTTCGCCAACTGCGACATGCGTAAGCTTTGTTTGCCTTGCCTCAAAAAGCAGGCAAAGGACAATGGACCGCTGCCGCCTCCAGGTAGGAGACGGCGCTGGCGGCGCGCCCAGTGACGCGGACATTGCGGCTTCATCCCTTCTCGCCTCTGCCGTCTCACAGAGTATGTTCGTTCCCCTGATTCCTTAACGCCTTTATGCGTCGCCTGTCTCACTGTCCGTTCTCTTCAAAAATGCTGAGTATATCCACGGTATTACAGGCGCGCCAAGCCCCGCAAGGCCACTATCACAATCAAGGCCACTAGCGCCACCAACGCGACCAACACCAGCACCGCTCGCGCCAGCACCCACTGAAGCTACACCTGGTCCAGATAATGGGGAGGGCTCGCGTCAGGGCGCTTGTCCATTATTGCCTCAGCGCCAGCACCATCGTTCGTACAAAACAAGGATGGCAGCGCTGTGGCAAACCGGGAGCTGTTCCTGGATGTTGTCGATACCAGGTCCAAGTGGGAGGACATGCAGTGCGCTGTGAACCTGTTGCTGCCTGTCAGCGACGCCCTGCAGTTCATCGAGGGCAACACCACGAGAGTTTCCTTCGTGTACCTCATCATGCTGCACATTGGCAACGATGTGGCACAATGGACCTCCGGAGCGCTTGATGGTGTGCTGCTGGATGGGCAAGAGCCGTTGTCTGTGAAAGCTCTCCGTGCCTTCCATGCTAGATGGGGAGCGACTGGTCGCATTCAAGCTGGGCTTTACGATGATGTTCACATGGTGGCCTATTTCCTGGATCCCTTCCTATGCCGGCTTGTTGAAGAGCTTCCTTTGAATGCTATTGGCGCATTCCAGAAGATCTTTGGCAAGTTTTGCGATGACGTGGAACTAGCCCAGTGCGTCAACGAGTCCATGAAGTTCCACAACGGCGATGGCGGTTATGGCATGATGAAGGACTTTGCTGAGCAGACTCACCAGCGGGAGTTTGCGCGGTTGAAGGAGAAGTACTTGCGGGACCACAACTTGGGCAAGCTGCCTCACTGTGTGTCTGAGGCTATCATGTACTGCCAAGCTGCCATGAGCAATGGTAACTGCGCTATTACATGGTGGAAGACAATGGGCAAGACTGTGAAGTCTGCAAAGAAGTTGTCTGAGATAGCAGTCAGGGTTTTGTCGCTTGCACCTACCGCAACGCCCGTAGAGCGCATGAACAGCATACACAAACTGATTCAAACAAAAGGGCGGGCTGCTCTAAAACATCAGCGCGTAGTGAAGCTGATGTTTTGCTATGTCAACATGCGGCTGCTTGATTCCATAGATGAGGAGATGGTAGGTATGATAGAGGATATGCTGCTCCAAGAGATGGCTGCGATGGATGCTGCTGCCGCATCTTCGAATGTTACTGGCAACGCAACCAACCGCAAGGGAGATATTGGTGATGCTGCGCTAGCCAATGTTGATGAGGGCGCGAATTGATCAAATTTGGTGATTTGGTGTAATAATGTTATTGGCTAGCTACTTGCAGCAGTAAATGTGAAGTAGGCATGCCGGCCTTCTCATCCTTCTGGCACGCATTGTTATGTGGGACGTCACATGCATGTTTTTACGACTAAAAGCAGTTAGTATCAGCATCATCATGATCAGGATTAATATCAACAGCATAACAGGAGCAATACGGGTACTCCTGGCATTAATAATAATAATTAATCTGACGCTGACTGAACACATAACCAACTTCATTTAATTTGCCCTCTCGATCTGCGACGATATAGCGTACGAGTAGTAGCGAGCACTGTTCCTCTGTACGTACCTAGGTACATGAACTCGTGCACGATGAGTAGTCGATGAGGCAGTCGAGGCATGTACGACAGTACCTGTACGAGGCAGTCGCCAGGGGACGCGAGTACAGGGCACCCGTAGATGCCCAGATATGCAGACGAAGGACGGGCGCGCGCGCACTTTTCGCCAGTGTTTAGATGTTTCAAAGATTCTCAGAATGATTCTAAGAATCATTCTAGATTTAGAATGATTGCAGAATAATTCAACCCGCTCTTTCAACATTCCGGGATTTTGGCACCTATAGCGGGATAAGGGATGGCGGCGGCGACGGCGAGTACAGTACTTTGCGCTGTATATGTATGTCTGTAGTACATTGTTTGGCGCGTGAGCTAGTAAATTGTCCCATTTTATTCAGTGAGTCAAAAGTGAAGTATAATAGTGGCCTCTACCGTTTACGCTATAATATTGCGCTTTTCCCCAAGCAGTCACCGCATGATATATATATATCATATATAGAGATATACGTATTTCATATACACAAATATATTATTATACATACATATGGATAGATAAAGATAGATATATACATACTTCATATATGCAATATATTTTCTATATGTATATATATCTTTAAATGTATTTGTTTATATCGATATATATGCGTATATATATCTATGTACAACCCATATATGTGTGTGTATGTATGTATAAGTTATATATACATGAATGTAAATAAATATATATCCATACATGTATAGATGATATATACATATATTCGCACATATCTATTGATGATGTACGGTCCATGAATATTTGTATAAATATGTGTATGATAAACCAATAAAACAGAAAATATAATACATTTACATATATTTGTATGTACATATGTGCATGTATAGAATGCATATTTGTATATTTGTATATATACTTATATATATACATGTATATATAATATATATATTATTGTTGACGAGGATTGTCGCGGTGACCTTTTTGCAAGTAACAGAATCGACATCTGCGAGTAAACACATCATCCATTTCATCAGAATGCGCGCTGTACTGTCGCCGGATCGATATTTCATTCTGAATGGCTGCAGCGTAGCCCATGGGTAGTAGCTGCTTTAGGCACGGCATTCCTTCTCAGTATGCAATGTATGCTACCAAAGTTTCATTGGGCGGGGAAACCAGTACATACATGGGGATTTGCAGATAAAGCAGCATTATCGGCGGCCAGTGCGTGCAACCTGCAGGCACCCGCCAATGTGTGCTGCAGAGCCGCTTGTCCATGCAACGCCTACTTATCGAGTGCTATCTCCGGCCTGAAATACAACCGTTCTCATCCTATTACCAATCTGCTTTGTGGGGGCAGGTGAGCAAGTAGGTTTGCGTGGACTCTCGCCCTACATGCGCATGGCTATGCACTGGGGATTCTGCTTGATGATTCAGATGAAACGTGCAACCCCTTGCTCCGGTCCTTGGTCAGCATCTCAGGGAGCAGTGGCGCACAGTTGCAATTGCATTGTGGCTTGGTGCCACAGTAGTAGTGCGCCCGTGCATGACAGCATACTTGTGCTCGTTCAATCCCGTCAACTTCACATTGCTACACAGTATTTGTGACCTAGCAAGACGGTAGCAGTTTCACCACTGCTAGTCCACTTCTAGCACAACGACCGTATACGTCAGCCATGCGCTGAGGGTTCATATATTGCCAACTGCCAACCCAACACATCATCGGAAGCAGAGCGGCCGCCCTAGGTGTACCAATGACGCTATCTCGGCAGAGGACATATGCGATGATGTTGCTTTGGAAATGCGCACAGCTCAAGGATCCCTTGTTACCATAGAACGGGCGGAAAACAGCAAGGAGGTTCACGTGGGCACATCAATATGTGGCTACGTGCTAGGCGCTCATCATGACAGGGTGACCATGTCGTTCTTCATCGTGGCGTCCTAGCTTCACGGAGGGCGCGTTGTCAAAGCACCTAATGCTTCCTCTTTTTGAGGTTGACAGCGTCGGCTGGCTTTGTGGGGCACTTTGAACACCACTTCGCCTCCCGGAGTCGGTCTCCCGGCATGCCCCACCTGGCTTCGCTTTTGCCACACGAGCACAAGTACTTGGCGGCTGCCCCGGCCACCACAGCCCCCGCCGGCTTCGTCGGGCAGCTGGCACACCAGCGGGCCTTCTGGTCCCCGGGGAGCCCGAAGCGCGGCGGCCTCGTGTCGCACTCGCAGCGTCGCATCCTCACGTTGACAGCATCCCTGGGCCTGTTCGGGCAGCTGCCGCACCAGCGAGCAGCGTTCCACCGCTCGCCCCGGAGCCCAAAGAACGGCTGGCTCTTCCCGCATTCGCAGTGCTTGTTCTTGATATCCACAGCCTCCGCTGGCCGACCTGGGCACTTGGCGCACCACCTCGCCGAATTGCGTGGTTCGCCGGGCAGCCCGAAGTATGGCATGCTGACCCCGCACTCGCAGCGGACCTTCACCAGGTTAACCGCCCCGGCCGGCTTTGACGGGCAGTTGGCGCACCACTCGCCAGCGCCCTGTTTCTGGCCCGGTAGGCCCATCGTGGGCGCCGCCCGGCCGCACTGGCATCTCACACTCGCCGACCGCTTCTTCAGCTTGTCCAGGGCGTTGTCCGGCCTTGTCGGGCAGGACTGGCACCACCTCGCCTCCTCCGGCAGCTCCCCCCGCAGCCCGAAGCGCGGCTCCGCTCGGCCGCAGTCGCACAGTCTCACGCGCACCGCCGCTGCGGATCTGTCGGGGCAGCGGTCGCACCAGGTTGCCAGGCACGCCGCTTCCCCAGGCCGGCCAAAACAGGGCACGCCCCTGCCGCAGCTGCATCGCCGCGTATCCAGGTCCACGGCTTCGGCGGGCTTGCCGGGGCAGAAGGCGCACCACCTGGGCTGGTGGTCGGGTAGCCCCCAGGACGGGCGGCGCGTCTTCTTACACTCGCACCTCGCAGACGTGTCCGTCGTGGCCGCCGCCACGGAGGGGCACTGCGCGCACTTGCAATCCCACGGGTGCACCTGCCACGTGCCTGTCTTATCCGCCATAATGTCTCCCGGAAGGAACACGGCGGTGTCCGGCTTGGTGGGGCACAAGTCGCACCAGTGTGCCGCGGCGCGCCTCTCGCCGGGCAGCCCGAGCGAGGGGTAGTTGTGCCCGCACTCGCATATCCGGCGGCCAATGCTCAGCGCGTCCTCGGGGCGGGTCGGACACTCCGCACACCAACGCGCTCCGCGCTTCCCGAAGTCGTTGCCGGGCAGTGCGTACACGGGGTATTTGGTGCGGCCGCACTCGCACCACTTCCCGACACGCTTCTCCGCTGCGCCGGTTCTCCCCGCGACCGGCGTCGTACGGACAACACCTGCGTCGTCGTCACTCCTCATTTTGTCTTCATTCATTGACGACGACATGTGCAATAGCCCGCCAAGGGCACCACGTGCAGGCTGCCCACCGGGCTTGGCGACGAACCGCTGCGCGGTCAAGGAGCTCGTGGGCGGCGCCCGTCGAGCGGCGCTGTGCTGACGGGTGCTGAATGCAGAGGGAGCCGTTGCGTGGGAGGGTTGTCTCAATATGTACTTCTCTTCTTTGCTGTCAATATAGGCACCAGCATCCGGGCAGCGCGCGCGCAGTACCTGTACGCGACTAGCGACTAATCCTTAGTCGTTACTTGATGCGAATTCCGTGTGAAAAAGGAATTATAGGAGGCCCTTTATTGCCGCCTACTTCCCACAAGCATGTAGGCCGGTACCTGGATACCAGAAGGACTGCTGAACCGTGCGCGCATCACATCCATCCCGCGCCTCATGCGGGATGCGGGCCGTTTGTAGGCGGCTTGTTGTGTTGATTTTTTGTAGCGACTACTATGGGATACTTTTAGGAGTCGTAGGTGGATTTGTTAGCGACTAAGGATTACTGCCCGTCTTGCAAGGGTAACCGCTGCTGCTTGTAATTCACACCAGTACGGTAGTCGCTACAGGGTACTACAGTAGTCGCTACGGGCGGTGCTGGACAACGAAACAACGAGACAACGAAACGTGCCGCGCCGCAATCAGCATACCGCGGACGCGCCGAGACGCAGCGCAGACGAAGGCGAGCCACGGCGAGAACAAGCAGCACCTAAGCCGCTCCAGGCTCAGTCCCCCAGTTGGCATCTACGGTCTAACAGCCATCCAGCCCACCAGTCTGACCCATGAACCCGTTCATTTAGGGAACGCACACGCCACAGACGGCCCACCGCCGAAGCCCGACCTGCCCGCTGGCCTGCGCCTGCTGAGTGCCAACAGCGATGCCATCAACCGCGATTCGCGGCGCTCCGCGCGCGCAACCCTGCTGCGCCATGGCGCGCAGCTCCGGAGCGCCCGGTGCGGCCCGGTGCGGGAGTCTCCGCCCCCCGGCGCGCTTCCAGGGCATGTTCCACCCGCGCGTCGGCGCACGCGACGTTTGTGGGGCGGCGTCGGCGGGCGAGATCACGCGGGAGGTGCTGACGCCGATGGAGAGGTGCACACCGGACCCCCCCCCCCCCCCCCCCCCCCCCCCGCCGGCCGGCTGCCAGTGCCTCGTTCGTGCCCCCCCCCCCCCCCCCCCCCTTGGGCATCGATCTCGCTAGCATTCACACGCCGTTGGATATGATTTCGGGAAACGCTTGTCGTGCGACTGCAGGACCAAGCTGGACATCGACGACGACCGGAGCTTTTATGGTGCGCCGCGCGCGTGAATATTGCCGAGCACCGCTGCGTCTGCTGATGCCTTTTCACCCCTCCAAATGAACAAGCGCTACCCCCCAAATAATAAACTCGCGATTATGATAATCAGAGATATATTCTACGTCTCCGAGGCCTCGTGTCCCCCACGGCAGGCACGCAGGGACGCAGCGCCGGCAGCCGAGCCGCATCGCGCAGCTGACTCTTGCGCTCCGCCATCCCCGCGCTCGCACCCCAGGGTTTCCGCGTTTTGTCAAGCACGTGGACGATGGCTTCCTGGGGGAGGTTACCCGCCTGTACAGGTGCGCACCCCATCCCTCTGCAGCTGTGTGTCTGATGCCCGATTACTTGCGCAGGTGCCACCTCGCGCAATCATATTTATAGGCATTTTGCAGCGGCATGTCGACATACAAGAAAGACATACCGGATAACACATGTAACGAATTGCGATGGACTGAACGTAAGGGTGAATCTCCCCCCGCATGTGCAGCCTCAACATAACGATGAGTTGTCAATTCAGCTGCGAGTGAAAGGATCAAATGTTGATGAATACTCCAATACATGACATATCGTTAGTTTTAGTCTGTATGTTCAATCTTTTCATACCGAATGGGAAAGAACAGCAAATCGATTGGCGAAGGCATGATTACTTAAGCTCTATAGAACTCTGGGAACCTACCCCCCCCCCCAACCTCTGGTGACTGTGGCCAGCATTGCGCTAGGCATAGATGAGGGCCTTACCCGCTGACCTGTCTGCACTGACACGCTGCACACTGCTTCAGGCAACGGATCCCGGAGGACGCGGCGGTGCTAGACCTGATGAGCAGCTGGGTGGGTGGCCGGCTCCCCCCTCCCCCCCGCCGCCCTCCCTGGCCCCGCCCTGCCCCTCTCCCGGCAGCTGCGCCCCTCTGCCTCGCCGCTGGGCCGCACTCAGTACGCCGCGCCCCACGCTGTGCGCCCCCGCCCCGCCAGGTCAGCCACCTGCCGGCAGACAAGCGCTATGCGAGGGTGGTGGGCCACGGCATGAACGCGCAGGAGGCGCGCCACGCCTGCCCATCCCCCCCCCTCCTCCTCCCTCCTCCCCCAACTGTCGCTGAGAGCCGGGGTCGGAACTGGCGCGCAGCTGGCGCGGAACCCGCAGCTGGAGTCCTTCTTCGTGCGCAACCTGAACGAGGACCCGGACGGCTGGGCGTTTGAGGACCAGACCTTTGACGCGGTGCTGTGCTGCGTGAGGTGCCTCCCCCCCCCCCCCCACCACCGCCAACACCGCCCTCTGACGACGAAATATGTCGACCAGCGATACATGCCGCCCGCGGGCCACTCCCTGTTGATAGATGTGACGTGATGAGGCGACGAGAGATTAGTCGTTGCAATTACACCGGGGTTACGCAGCAATGAGAATCGAAAGGGATTGTCAGCATCTTGTGGCCAGAGGCATTGCATGCTCAAGAAGCCATTGACCGCAAGGATTTCGGTGCTTTGACGGTGAAGATGAAACTTTAAATAAACGCCGACGCGGAATTGCCAAAAACACTTTGTATTGAAATTAATGCAACCGCTAATGTTACGATTGCTGGCATAGAGATATGCAGTAGTCATGACACGGAGAAATTTCCAGTGTCACTCCAGCTGCCGGCGGTGATAACGGCTGGGCTACAAACCGGGGACACGTGTTTCAAGGAACACGATGGTCCTAGCTAGATAGAGAGGGGAAGCAATGGAAATAACGGGGAGGGGCCCGGGGCCCGGCTTGGGCGGCGGGGCGCATCAAGTCAGCACGTTGTTATTCTATTTCAGTTTTTGAGAACCTCCGATGGGAGGAGAGGAGCCCCCACCGGCGGCTCCTCCCGCAGCCGCTCCCAACGGCACGGTGGGAGCGGCGGGTGGCGGCTGACGCCGGTCCGGCTGGCTGGCCGCCGCAGCGTGCAGTACATGCAGCAGCCGGAGCGCGTCTTTGCGGAGATATTCCGCGTGCTCAAGCCGGGCGGCGTGTGCATCATCACCTTCAGCAACCGCCAGTTCTACCAGAAGGTGCGCGCCGTCTTGCCCGCCGCTGCCGGGAGCACTCACATCTCCACCCCCCCCCCCCCCCCCCCCCCTCAAGACTCGCCTGTCTCTCAAGACCCCCCTCAAGACTGGCTGTCCCATCGGGTGATGTATGGCAGCGCCCATCTCCGATCAATCTTTTCCCAATAACAAAGTATGGCAGTAAAAAGGTCACACACCTGGCTGTTCTACATCAAATGGCGATTTTATACACAAACACCCGACACACGGAAAAGGCACCGGCCAAGATGGGATTGGGACTGAAACTTGAAATTTTGTGAACGGTTATAATTGCCCAATTCAGAATTCAGGAAATACCTATTCTCAAGTGGCGTAGGACAAGTCGCAGATGCATTTTCCATTTAACACCTGCTAAACCCTTGTGTCTAAAATCTTTAAGTGGAGTTCAAACCCTCCAGCAAACTTTATCCACCGAAATCGACACCATCGATGCGGAATCGCATTGTCAACAACAGAGCAGTATGTATAGTTTAATAGCCGTTGATAGTGTGCCGAGTACTCTCGCGACGTCACGCGTGTCTAGTCATTGGTGACCGAAATCATTCAAACGTATTATGCGGAGCTAAACGGTGGCCGTTCCGACAGTAGCACCCACCTGGTACGCATACCGCCAGTTTGCTACGTGGCGCCTTTCACGCTCCTCTGGGGGAGTGGCGGGGGTGCCGGTGCGCTGAGCACCACGGTCCATCTTCATTACTCAACGGGATTGGCAAGCTTGGCGGCGATATCTGCGAATACACCCCCGCATCACCGTGGTCGGCAACACTCGGGGAAAAGGCCCGGGGAGGCGTAGTAGCGCCGTGCGCGTGGCTGTGCACCGCAACTCAGCAAACTAACCGCTATCAAGCAATGGGAAATGGATACCGATAAATCCAACGATTCGGCCCTCATTTGGACGCTGCTTGTGGTGGCCCCCCGCACGCAGGCTATCTCCGCGTGGCGCGACGGCTCCGGCTACTCGCGCTCCCGCCTCGTGGCGCAGTACTTTGGCGCGGTGGCGGGCTTCACCCAGGCAGAGATCTTGACGGAGGTGCCCGAGGACGACGACGCCGCCGAGCAGGTGCGGCGACGCTTCCTCCCTCCAGCAGATTCCGAGTGTCTGCAGCTCAACAGTCCGCCAGAACCCCGCCCCGCGGCGCTGAAGGCTAACGACGGCACAATCATATGGAAATCCCCCCGCACCCCCTGCAATGCCAAGGCTGTGTTGCATGACAGCCAGCAGGGGTATCCCAAGCGCCTCTTGAAACCTGCCAGACCATCCAGGGCGGTGCATGCCTCCGTACTCGCCCCGCAGCTCATCCCGGCTCTTTCACATTCACTCACGTCTTCATCACAATGCCAGCTCTTGACGCTGCGCCTAGAATAGTAGGGGCTGTTCACCATATACGCTCCACTTTACTTTGTCGAGACACACTTCAATGAAAGGAACGGAAGTCTTACACATACTTAACCTGGCTATGTTTTTCCATATCTCTAATGAGAAATGGAAGAGCTGTTCACGTGCGGTGTCACATATGCCTGTCAATCAGCGGACCATGCTGAGGCGCCAATGCCCCCCCCCCCCCCCCCCCCACAAACCCCCTGCAGGCCTCTCCAAACCCGCTGCTGCAAGCCTTCCGGCGGCTGACCAGCCTGGTGGCCTCGCGCGTCCAGAGCGACCCCTTCTACGCCGTCATCGCCTACAGGTGCCAAGAGTAGCTGCGGTGCGGATAGCACGCGCAGCCTCGGATACGGCAACTTTGGCCACTCCCTCACCCAACAACCTCTGAACACATGCAGTCATCAGGGCGCTGCGCTTGTCCGCCTCTATTGAGCTCATTAGGTGCCTTTATCGGGCAAGTGGGACCGTCCCACTTGCCGAAGGTTTGACATGCGGAGGATATCCGGATACCACCGCACCCATCCCGGCAGATCCGTTGCACCAATCCCGTGTATTTATTGCCGTTTCAAAAACTACAAGTTCATATCGCAGGCGCTTGATCATCTCCAAACGCGAGCGGTCTCCCGTAGCGCGATATTATGGAAGTGTCTCATTTCAGCGCATCAAGGCCTGCCCTCGCGCAGATGGTCATTCGGTGTTCATCCGTGTACCCGTTGTCTCGTGCGACATTCCCAAATCAGCCCGCAGCAGCAGTCTCTGGATGATATCGGGCATACCGACGCTACATCAGTCACGTTGCGAGCGGTCGATTATTCGGACCTCATGCCGATTTGCTCCGGGTGCACGGGCACCATACGACTACGGGTAGGCGGGTAGCCGAGTACACGGCAGACATGTATAGCGTCGCATGCAGTGCTGACCCCCCCCCCCCCCCCCCCCCCCCCGAGCGCTATATAGAGATCCGTGTATTCATGCATTGGATCGGCGTGTGGATTGCTGTAAGAGTGGCCAAGCGGGCGCTCCCGCGTGGGGCTGTCACGGCTGAAACGACAGCATGGTTACGTGGGTACAGGTGCCGATCCGACTACAGTACCGATAAGAATCCAGGGTTTTTATACTCTCGTAAATGGGGTGGTAGCGAATGTAATTTTCGGTATGATGATTTCGGAATGATATCGTGATGTATTTGTGTGAAACTGTACCAAGAAGGACATGTAAGCGCGATGATCTTAACAAAAAATGTTGTTTTTGTCGGGTTGGCACCCGTAGTAGCGCCACCCCGTGAATCGTGGCAGACGGGAATGTAAACCCATGGTACGCTGGTCTAGGGCAGGGGTACCTGTATGTCGCTTACATCGCCTGATGGCATCTGAGGGCATAATTTGCGGGCAAGGCAGATACGCAAGCTACCTGACGCCGCGCTTTCCGTGAGCCTTACGCGCATTATGCCCACCAGCCAACGGAAGCGGGTCCGGTAATAATAACTCGGAACCCAGGGGTTTAATACATACGTCTCGCTGGGGTATGGGACGACAGCCGATATCCCTCCTCGGGACCTACCGGGTGATGCTGCCCCTTAGCCCTCCCTCGAAAGACCAGATCGGCTTTTTTTTGAGAGACAAGATGGCGCGTCTGACCCTGCCTCGCCTCTTGCTACTGGGATGGAAAGCTCGCCGGGCATGCCCTGCCGTCAGCTAGTGCACAGCTGAGCGTACTTGGGTACGCTTTAGCGGGCTGGCAGGGGAGTGTTGCGTCGGAGCGTGTAGCGTGAGGGACGGGGCAGCACAGTCTACCCTATCCCGCAGCCGCAGGAACCTGTCTAACGCCTGCCCTGCCCCGCTGCAAAGGAACTTCAGGGTGCTGCGGTAGCGCGCGGCGACACGCAGCCAGTGCCTCGCGGTGGCAGCGGACGTAGGCGGAACAGCGCACGGTGTGGGTCTGCACGCGCCGAGGCTCCGCACGTGCCCTACCACTTACCACTAGCCCCGACTGCGCGGATTGGCCTTCAAAGGGCGACACGCGACGGGCTCAGCTTGCCCTGCGCGGGCTCAAAAAAGTCGGGCCGTATGACAGCCGGCCTGCGGTGCCGCCCAAGAATTGCTTGTAAAGTATCCAGATGTCAAATTGCGGCGGCAGACAAGATGAGGCGTCGCAGCGGGGGCCATACGTTTCATGCCTTGTCCCTTTCGCGCACGACGCCCGGGACCATACGGGGGTGCAGACTCGGTGGAGGAGAGAAAGACCGCATACCCATTAGGAACGGCGCTGTAGATCCAGCAGGCGCGACCTCCCCGAATGGGCCCCCGCTGGCAGGCCCCTCGGATGTGGACAACGCCGACACCAACGCAGAGGCACAGCCTAAGTACAATGAACACCCCACAGTGGCGGACGCCAGGTCTCAGACTGGCTGCGGCGGACGCAATTGCTTTATATCCATTCCAGCCAATATATGGCTTCTATCCTACGTTGCCAATAGATATTGGAAACCCCAAAACTGGAGTGAGAGAAACTACCATAGACATTCTGTCGAAAATACAAGATATGCATAATCTGGTGCATGAAAATATTATAATTGCCAAAGAACACCAAAGGCATTATCATGATAAAAACAGTAAGCAGCCGATAACTTTTCAAATCGGTGATAAAATAATGATCAAAGAAGATGATATCATAATAAGAGGACAGAAATGTCCCAAGCTCAAACAACGATATGTAGGACCATATGAGATAGAATAACAGGTGAATCCTCATGCCTACAAAATACAATTCCCACCTGAGCTTGAGTGCCACCCAGTATTTCATGTCTCCAAGCTGAGACCCTGGGACACTGTATCTGTGCAAACTGATATTCCTGATGCCTTGATTGGCAGACAGACACGCAGAACTGATGACCCAATCATTGCGGACATCACAGACTGTAAATTGGCACTATACCCGAGACTATATGCAAAGGGCAAAGCCTTGTTGTTCAAAGTAAGGTTTCACAATTTCCCGGCAACCGGAGTTGATTGGATGCCCTATGATTGAAACGATGCGGCACTCACTGTTGATGCATCATTTTATGCTGATTGAACGTTTCAAACATATCTTGACCTCGCCAGCATACATACATTGCTGCCAAGGCGAGCCACCCGCAAAGGTTTCCACAGTGAATCCGATGGCTCAGATTCATTAGAGCGGGGTGGAATGTGAGGATATAATTATCCTATACCCTCACTAACCCTAATCACCATAGCATCAAAGGCACGTAGCGCGCGCCCGCCAGATGACGGGCTGCCCCCGAGCCCCGTCGGCCACATCGTGCCGCCTGATATATCAGGCACGGCGCCTGTCGGCCTGTAATCAGATCATACTTCACCATCACCACAGTGGAATAGCACTGCCTCTCACCACCACGCGCATATTCCCTCACAGCGAGGAGAAAATCCGTACGCGCGACCGGCACATGTTGTCAGACATGTTGACGATGCCAGCGTTTGTATGTGTGAGACGTAGGGGCGTTGATAGCCAACATTGCTCTTACCTTCGCATTAGCACTGCGAATAGAACAGCAAAGGTCGAGGTGCATTGCAGCCAAGTGACTCCCTCGTGCGTAGCATGCAGATGGCGCGATGGCTCGCGCCGGCGTATAATAGCGACTATGTGACTAGAGGGTCTTCAGCATCTTATTTGTAAATGCTAGATATTATGTCGGTAAATAAATACTACATAATTCTGGCCCATATTGCATCACTGCCACTCTTCGGCTACTACTCGCACAGGTAATCGGGTAGTACTCGCCGTGTACGAGATAGTACCCGCCATAATACCTGTACGGAGTTAATTGGCACAACTACTGTTCGGACTTCCAGTCACTACGCGTACTACCGCGCGTTATTATAGGTCAATCGCCATACTGGCATTACCTACTGACGTAGTATCGGTATGTGGGCAATGATGCCATGCTAATCTTGCTACGGAATCCTTTATTATTGGGGACATTGTACGGGTGCACGGATGTGGCTGCACACCTCAACAAGAGCTGACGTTACTGGCAGCATGATCACGATGTGACATGTATGTATCACGCGGCACGTGACAGCTCCGTTTGGTGCTGAATAAGCTGAAATACAGAGCCCGCAATATATGTACGTCTCGGTTGGGGCTGAGAAATGCCGGTCTTATATTGCTGAATAAAAAGGGGCGTCAGCATGATTTGCAGTGGAGCCCGTATTGTTCTTCGGGCGGTACTCGTAATAACAGATCAGGACCGCATGGAGAGAACCACCGAGGGGTCATGCAATGGTTGCGATTGCCCATGCCTTGCAAGGCAACCCGTGAAAAACAGTCGTACAAGCCGGGCGGTACTGGGGTGTCACTAGCCACGAGCAGGGTCGCACACAGGGTGCTGGCGGAGCCGGTGCGGGGCAAACGAAACGGGGTGAAAGACTTGACCGTCGACACCTTGGCGGCAACGGAAAACTTGATGTGATGGAGCTCCATTCCAACTTGAATATGCGGAAGAAATCGCTCTCCGTCTCCACTGCATATAATTGAGAAAACCCAACGCTGTTGGCCTCCATTGTATAGCGCCTTAAATTGCGAAATTGCCCCCCCTCCCGACATCCAGTTGTTCGCATTGCCCTTCACAAAGTTCTTCACAGTGCGACGAAACCACGTGGGTATACCCGGCACGAGTAGCAGCATCACGTCAGCTCCGGCATCGGCCAAGGCGTAGCCGTTGCCCATGCTGCCTTGCAAGGAGAGCCAAGTCTCTTCCTCCTGTGTTACACGTGTACAGCCGCAGAGGCAAAGCCGCCCCTGGTTTTGGCAGCCACTAGTCCGAGTCATCGCTGTCGTCGCCGCTGCCGTCCTCGTCTGGCGCCCCGTCGGCCAGGCCGCTGAGGCTGTCGTCGTCGTCGTCGCTATCGTCTTGGCCGCTGCCGTCTGCGCCCTCGCCAACCCCTTCGCCGTCGCCCCAGTCACGTCCAAACTGTGACTCAAACGCAGAGCCCTGCCGGCATCAACACCAAGGGATCGGGGTCGTAAGCGGCAGATGACAGCGCGCAGAAGCCGGGACGAGAGGGGAGAAGGTAAGGGGAAGAGGGGAGGGGGGCGGAGGGGCGACGCACCGCCTTGTCGACAAAGAAGAGGCTGTCGCCCAGAATGTCCGCATCGGCCGCCGGCTCCGCTTGCTCCTGCGCACACAGAGACCGTCAGCAGCAGCCCGGCCCATAGTGGGGGAAAGGGGGGAGGCAAGGGCTTCGGAAGTGCAGGAATGAGGGCTGGGGCCGCGCTCACCTCGTCCACCTGGGGCGCGGCGGGCGCGGCCGCCTGGGGGGCGGCTGTCGTGGGGTCGGTGGGATCCGCCTGCCACAGCTGCAGCAGCGTCTGCACCTCCTTCTCCGGGGCGCGCACCAGCAGGTGGGCCGTCAAGTCCTGCGAGGGGCGCCGACGGCGAAGAGGGTCAGTCTCCCGTGGCGACACGAGGCGGCCTCCTGACCGCCCCGCCGCCCGTGCAAAGCCAAGCCGGTACATAGTGGGAAAATAAACTAGCGCGTAGGTGGCAGAATAACCAATGGCCGTGTGTTGCCACCCTTCGGGGGTTTATCGGATTTCGATTCTGTTCCTAGGAGAAGAATGTTCTATTCTGGCACTACTCATACGCAAAGTAGACACGTTGTTACCGACAAACATACGGGGCAGTGCAGACCAAAGTTGCGGCGCCGCTCCGAGATGACACTGGTTACGGGGCCGCAGATAGGTTAGGTGACCGATGGCCAAAGAAACGCCAGCTCTGACTGACGTGGGGGGGTGTGTTAGTGGGGGGGGGAGGGGGGGGGATACCTCAGGCTGGCGCTCCAGGGCGCTGGCGGCGGCCGTCACCGCGCGGTTCTGCGGCTGCCGCACCAGCCAGGCGGCCGTGTCGGGCGGCGGCAGCAGGCGGCCCAGCTGCCGCATGACGTCTGCGCCCGACTTGGCGCCCGCGCGCGCCGAGGCGCGCCCCATGGCGCGCTTGTGCAGCAGGAGCGCCTTGAGGTAGGTGCCCAGCGTAGGCGCCGCCGAGCCCGGGGCGGCCGCGTGCGTGTGAGCCGCCGCCACACCGCGGTACAAGGCCTGCCGGGGAGGAGGGGGGGGGGGGGGGGGGGGAGGGCAGCAATAATTGCCGTTTGCAATTGTTTCCGTTCTTTGTGCGTACAAGATTGTCCCCGATGGCGAGCTGTTGTCCCTAGAGGCCGGCGTTACGGACTTTTCCGTGTCAGACAGCGCCGCTCCATCGAGGTGATACAGCCCTTCTCATCGGGGGGTAGTGTTCGGGGGGCGATGCTTGCCGGTGCATTTGTTAGGACTGGCATTGCCTGTGGGACTCGCCAAGGGGAAGAGGGCGCGATTCGAACTACATCTTCCCGAGTGCCTCAGCACATCGGTGCATCGTTGTACGGTTCCCGGTACGGGTTGCAAGGGTTGCTGTGGGGTCTCCTGCTCCCATCGGGTCTGACCACCCGGCAGACAGAAAGAAGAGAGGAGGGGGGAGGGGGATTGGCCGTTCGGGGTGCTCGTCAGAACCTGTTGGGATAAAACTGTGTAATCAGGCACGCGGAGGTGCTCATCTGAAAGATGGTGATTGTGTTTTGACGATCATCACCCGAGCACTGCGCCGGCCGGGCGGAGAGGGAAGGAAGGGGAGGATGGAGACATCAAGGCGGGGCAAGGATAGGAGGGGACAAGGGTTGGCTGCCGCGCCGCTATTGGTGAGCCCCGCGAGGCGCAGTCAGACATGCAGCTGTTGGAATCACACGCGCGGCGAGGCGCTCATGAGAAAGAAGACCCAGCATATTAGTGTCATCAGCCTGCGGCCTCGGGTACGGGCGAGTACGGGGGTCGCCAGGGCGTTGGTGGGTTCTGACCGCTCAGCAGACGAAAGGGGGGTCGGGAGCGAGAGAGCAAGCGGAGGGGGATTGGCCGTTCTGGGTGCTCGTCAGAACCTGTTGGGATAAAACTGTGTAATCAGGCACGCAGAGGTGCTCATCTGAAAGATGGTGATTGTGTTTTGAGGATCATCACCCGAGCATTGCGCCGGCCGGGCGGAGGGGGAAGGAAGGAAGAATAGGAGGAGGAAGGGGGGGGGGTGACAAGCTCAGCATGACAGCGCGCACGGGGAGGTGCGGTTAGACATGGAGGTGTTGGAGGTGCAGCGAAACGCTCATGGAAAAGACGTGCAGAAGGTGACACCAGCCAGATTATTTAGGATTTGAAACCCTGTAAAGCCTGGCCGGGCCCGACAACGGGCGAAAGGGCAGTTGCGCTCTACGAGGTGTAACGATGAGGACAGCACACCTGAGAGGAGTCTAAGGAAGGGGGAGAGGGGGGGGGGGGGGGGGGGGGGGGGGGCTTGCCTGCCAGATGAGCTCCTGGTCGCTGGCGGTCGCCGGGTCCAGAGGCTCCAGGGGCAGCTGCGGCGCCAGCAGCAGGTCCACGAGGCGGTGCCAGGCGGGCAGCCCCAGCGCCCGCAGGTCGCGCGCGACGTCGGCCGCCAGCGGCGCCGAGCGCCTGCCGCGGGCCGCCTCCCAGGCGCTCACCTGCGCACGCACCAGCAGCACGTCGCCGCCACCCCCCCCTGTGCCGACCAACGCACCCACCGTCAGTCACGTGTCGGCCGTACGCTTCAAAGCCCCCCCCCCCCCCTCAAAAGAAAATATGGCAGTAGAAACAAGATGAACATGAAATGCACAACCGCCCGCTGCCGCTGATGGCGAGACACCCTGACCGCCACTCGTAGAAGAGAGGAAACTCACCGCGGGCAGCCCATCTCCCCTAGAATGTACGCACGCTGTGCGCACACTAATAACTCCTTCCACCCTTGCGAATACGGTACTTACGCTTACTTAGAAGTACTTACATACAGTGCTTATAAGCAAGTATAAGTATGGAAGGACTTTTATTTAGTTGTATTTAGACGTATGTAAACTATGTAAACTCTCCAACGACCGGTTCAAAAGAAATCGTCCCACAGTCGCGCCGGCCCGGTGGGGTAGTTCGGTGCAGTCCACGCGGCTCCCATACCTGCGACGCCGTCCGCGTCCGCGTCCGCATAACGGCAACGCCGCCGCCGCACAGCTTGCGCGGCCATCAGGCGCGATAGCAGCCCCGACAGCTGCGCCATATCGCCCTGATGAAGTCCGGCGCCGAGAGGCGGTGACACAGGCGAGGGGGGGGGGGGGGGGGGGGGGGGGGAAGGGGGGGTCAGCACGCGGCCCTAAGACCTTAAACTCAAGACCCCATCCCCCCAAAACCACCCGTCCAGATTCCGGTGCCGCGGTGCCGAGCACAGGATGTCATCCCCCCTTGCAAGCTGCGGAGATGGGACTCAAGCAATGCTATCAAGCAATCAACGTAAGGGTAATTGATGCTGAGGCTGCAAAGCAGCACCACACCATTTGATACAGTGATCAACGAGTGTCCCCCCCCCCCCCCCCCAAAAAAAAAAAAAAACATACGCCTAATCGCAGCATCTAGTCAAACTATCCGCGCAGTTCGTGTGTCATAGTTTGATCTAGGGACGTCCAGAGGAATTTGCCTTTTCTCTCTTCACTAGAGAACGGGGGGCGCTACGAGTACACAACCCCCGGGGCGTGGTCCCGGGGTGGGCAGGTGATCCGGCGGGCGGCGCACCTCATCCCCCGCAGCAGCCCGCAGCGCGTCGCCGGCCAGGGCCGCCACCTCCTCCCAGTGCGAGGCGCCGCCGTCGCCGCCGTCCAGCGGCGTGAGGCTGCTCCAGAGCGCGACCGCGCTGCCGAGCAGCTCCAGCGGGCTGGCGCCAGGGAGGCACGAGCACAGGAGCGGCAGCGGTGCTGGGGCGTGCGCCTACGGGGGAACATCGCGGGTTAGCAGGGCCTCCCTCATTAGGTTCGCGAGCAACACACACACACACACACACACACACACACACACACACACACACACACACACACACACACATACATACATACATAAACACATACATACATACATACATTCGCACTGTGTGCGTGTGTGTGTGCGTGTGTGTGTGCGTGTGTGTGTGTGTGTGCGTGCGTGCACCGGTACAAACATGACGCAGATCCATGTCAGTGCATATGGGTGCTGACGAGGTGATGATGGTACTGCGGGTGACGGCCTGCCCTTCACAAGAATTAGCGGAACCGCAGCGGATGTTGCATGCACTGCCACTTTGAGTCTCAAGCTTTGGGTTCTTATAGGCAACTCCGCGCCTCCATATATTTATACAATACACAGTATACAACATTATATATTATTAGTAATACAACATTATCTATATATATATAATACAAGAGAGAGAGAGAGAGAGAGAGAGAGAGAGAGGTAGATTGGTGAAAGATGTCAGCTCAATTTGAAGCTGTCAAAGCTGAAAGTAAATGCCATCAATTACCAGGTGTAACATTGTACTCCCTTCGATGTCATTAGTCATCTGTACATATTCAGTACCGTTATTATCTATTAATAACAAGACGCACCTGGTATATATATATACATAGAGAGAGAGAGAGACAGAGAGAGAGAGAGAGAGAGAGAGAGAGAGAGAGAGACAGAGAGAGCGACAGACAGACAGCCAGACAGAGAGAGGGATGGAGAGGGCGGGGCAAGACTTGCCATGGAGCTGCTGGGGGGGTTCAGGGGCATCATTGCATTCCCCCAAGTGGGTAGGCAGGTAAGCCCGCTGGATGCACAACGACTACATGACGTACATGCATCACACGTACACACAGGCCCATAAACGTATCAGATGTTCCATGGGACAGGGCGAGGTGGTGGTGTGTGTGTGGGGGGGGGGGGGGGGCTCACCAGCAATAGCTGCTGCCTTTCGGGCAGCGACAGCTTCTCCAGCTTGGCCAGCCACTCCTCGCGGCGCGGCTGCAGCAGCAGCTCAAACCGGGAGCTGAATGGCGCCGCCGGCTTGGCCTCGGCCTCCGCTTTCGCCTCCTTTGGCGGCGCGTCAGTGGCGCCGAGGTGGCGGCAAAGCGCCGCGGCATGGCTGTCGATGTCGCGCTGCAGAGGGTCAAACCCGGAGGGAGGGGGGAGGGATCAGGGCTGTCGTGGCTCATGGAGACTGAACAGAGGGGGCGAGCGTTGCGCCCGCGCAGCGGCGGGCGCGCTCTGAACCGTACTATGACTCCACGGGATGCTCTACCCCGGTGCCGCGGAGGGAGGGTCAGGGAATACCCCTTCACCATAACAGGAGCACAGGCTGAGGGATGGCGCGTGCGCCGCCCCCCGTCTCCCACCCTGCAGAGCGGCGCGCGGGGGTGCCCGGCCCATACCCTAAATATTCCTGCGTGGGGGCCAAGGCTGTGCGTTTTATGGCAACGGCACATGCCGACTGTTGGGGGTCCGCAGGCAGGGACTAGATCTCGCAGCTAAGGGGCTGATCAGCCCCTCCTTTACCTCCCCCCCCCGGAGGCGGCCAATGTGGTGTGATCCTCCCCAACTTTCCGAGCATCGGGGCGCGCTGGGAAATCAGGCATGGCGCTCGAGGCAGCAGGTGCCCGGCTACCTGCAGCGCCTGCTTGAGCGGCTTGCCCTCAGGCAAGCCCGCCACCGCAGCCTTCAGCGCCTCCCGCACAGCGCCAGCCTGTTCACGCACGCGGCGTGGCACACCAGACCGTCAGGACGGGTCAGGACGCGTCTCCAGGTTTGAGGGGCGGAGACGGGGATGGGGGTTACACATGGCGGGATTAAACACACCACGACAAAGTGTCCTGGATATCATGGGAGTACGTATTACTAGCGCGGTACTGAGCCCCGCACCTCGACCCCGCCTGCCGGGCTCTGCTGCTGCAGCACCGCGGCGAGCTTGGCCACAAAGCGAGCCTCCCTGGACTCCTGCGAGGGAGGCCGGGCATCGCCGCCCTTCCGGCGCTTGCCGGCGCCTCGAGGCGGCGGCGCGTCGGCTACCGGCGAGGCCGCGGCCGGCTCGGCGGCGCGCCGCTTTGGCGCCGCCTTTCGGCCCGCCATCTGTCGGCCGGAGCGACGCGGTTGCTATTACGAGGGCCGCCCGTGCGTTTGAAACCGCCGGCGTTTAAGGTGCGACTTGGATGCGACTAGGATACGATCGTGTTGCACAAGGGGATAGCGGGAGGGGTTGCGCCACGTCGCGGGGCTCAGAGGAGTTTCTGACGGCGCGCCAGGCTTAGACGAGGCCCGGCGGGTTTTTTTGCTTGCCCCGATGGGCAGGCCTGGCGGCGCGCCGAGGTTATTCCGCGGGCGGTGTCGCTAATCAGGCGGCGCGCCGGGCTGTCGTCATCGATCACTCGTCGCCGATATGACGCCTGCTGGTAGCAGGTGTTACCGCCCCTGGCAAGCAGTAAGGATCAGTGCCTGTACTGATGCTGATCCAAGCTACCGTAGTTTATTATGGGGTTTCCTCCCATCCCATTATAACCGCATGTTATAATATACGGGTTCACCCGTCGCCGCGCCCGTTAGTCGTGTGCAGCACGAGTACATTATACATAAAAGCAGCCGTAAGAGCTGAGTCTGCCATCTTGTGTAGCTGTGTTACACACAGCGATTAGTCCCGAAACCTGTTGCGGGCAAGGTCACAGGTTGTTTCAAGACCACACCCCGCTCACCATCCATGTGTGTAATTCTCATCCGTACGTCCGTGTGTCATCATGGCAGATGGAGAAGAACCCGTCGACGAGCCGACGCTCGAATCGCTATACAAGGAGACGTGAAGGCTAAGTCTACACTGTTGCGCGAGCTCACATACATCGGCGCTGGCCGAATTGACGGCTCGTGATCGTGTTGTTGATGGAGACGGAGCACATGTCGTCTCTGGTTATTCCGGACAACGTGTCGCGAGACAGCCAACAAAACAGCGGGGGAGCAGCCGCATGGCGCCTCGACTTGCTAGAGCTTGCCCAGAGCGGCCGTGTCGGAGCAAAATCCGCGAGTGACGAGGACAACTACCTCGCGGTGCCAGAGGTACTGCAACGTGCAGAGTATGGGTACCGACCGGTTAGCCGGGTGCCAGGGCTTTTCGCTTTGCGTACCGACTCGATGAACGACTACCTCAAGCAAGATGACCGGTGTTTGCCGGCCCAAGAGGAATACCTTTGGATGACGTGTTTTGGGGGCCACATGGTTGCTCTTCTCATGGCCCTCGACGAGATGCTACCTTACGTCCCTACTGCTAATCGAGACTTCATCCCCTACCTCACGCGCGCCCGGAATCACGCCGAAGCCGCCCATCGACATGGCGTTTCTCTTTCGTCTAGACTTCTTGCGGAGGCACAACGAGATCAAGCGTGTGCACGGTGGCAGAGGTGTGATGGACATACTGCGGGCCCAGCATTGTCAGCCCGCCGCTGAGCATTTGGGCTCTGCGATTTTCGGGGACTTGATGGACTACGAGCGTCGTGTGGAATTAAAATTGAAAGTGATTTACAACATCATGATGACTTGTTGCTCTCCACTGCCCAAGCCGAGTTGCTATTAGGATCTGCTTTATCCAACCGTTGCGGGAACCTGAGGGATTACGGGTGCAGCTTCCGGCCTTCCTCCTTTTTGCCCGCGCCCCGCCAGGCGGGGCTTGATATTCAATGCCGCTTGATATTGGTCCGACCCCCTTGCCGTATCGAGGGTGTCGTGTACGGTGATACGCGGAAGCGTGTATTATGTCAACGGTGGGTGTGCGGGCGGGGTTTGTGGGACCGAGGTCTTGGGGTTGGACATGGCAGGTTTGAGGGACTGTCGGGATATGCGGTGGAGAGTATGTAGCCATCCGATTGAGTCAGTGTCTTCGGAGTTTCCTACATATATAGGTGGATTGCACCGGCGCTGGGAGGCGGCGGAGGGGGGTTTGTCCGGGGGGTAGGTGCCTCTTGGGGCGGAGGACCGTGAGGCTATGGATGGCTTCTAGTGTGAGTTTGTGCATGGTGCCGCTGCGGCTGGGGGTAATGGGGATGATTTCAATCGGACACTGCCAGCCTTGTTGACGTAGGGCGATCCCCATGTTTCGGCATTTTTCGCGGATGAGAGCGTGTACGGTGGCATGATTGAGATCAGTGCAGTATTTTAATTCGATTATCTGTAGTTGCTAGACTGCTCTAGGATCGCCACTGGGAGATATGGTTTCGATGGCGGGGTCCCAGTCGAATCCGATGATGCGTACTGCGTCCGGCTTGCAGTGTTTAGGGCGGAGGTGAGGTTGCATGGTTGTGGGGAGCAGGGTGGGTGCTTGGGCGGCGCTGGGACCTTTCGGTTGCCCCTTCTTTGGTGCCCGCTAGGCGATCGGGGATGTTGATGCACGGGAATGTGTGTGTGATTCTGTCGGTTAGTTTGGAGATCAAGGTGCCTATGTTGGGGGAGGAGTAGAAGTCGGCCACATGTTTGTTGCCCGCGTCCCTGGATAGTACGTGCCAGCGACCACCGCTATTGTCGTCCGATGAGTCGCTTGGATTGGTGAGCGGGGTCACATTGGGGCTAAGTCGTTACAACCCTACCTGTCAGCAATCAACACGTTCTTCGGACTGCACAATATCGACCCATGACCCCATATCGACCCCTAAGGACAGCCGGCACCTCACCGCTACTGCACGTCGTGGCATGTTGCTAGCCACTTCTATGCAACCAACCCCTCTACAAGCGAGCTTCACGCCCCCTTCCACAATCCCCGGCTCTCGCCGGGACCGGCACATGGCGGGTTGGTAGGGACGTTGGGCACAACAAGTTACTATGGGCACTCCACTACGGCGGGTGGTCTGATGACGACGCATGAAGTCCGTCTAGACACCGGTCTTGACGTAAAACTGAAATCACCGATGGTGGGTAACCGGTTCTTAACACTCAAGCCTCCAGCATACGTCGAACTCGCTGCGCAAATCGCCTCAAGGTTGGCGCACCTACCTTCAGTACAATCGCACAGCACCGCCCGGAAGCTGGCTGCCATGACGCCGGCGACCGCCATGCACGGGCTCGCCGGCTACCACGACGTCAACTACCGCCACGTATTGCAATTCCCGCCCAAATAGTTTCTCGGCTAGGCCGATAGGAAACGTACTTCAGGCAACGCTCGTCGACCAGCCTGAAATTTTTACATATACTCTCGGACCTAGGGAGCTTCAGCACCACGGACGGCGACAAGGGCAGCATCATGGGCGTCGGCTACCAAGCCACGCGAGATACCGCGCCGGCCATGTATATCGTTGTGCTCGCTCGGCTCGACCACAGGAAATTCGTACGGGAAGCTCGGCACACTAGTAAGCGCCGAGGAGAAGCGTCATTCACGACTGAAGTCCGCTCGACAAACCCACGCCAAGGTCAGGGCATGGCGAACTGCCTCTCTAGGCTAGCTACTCGCGCCAGCAACCTTTCTATTGACTAATTTCGGAACACCTGCCCGGATGAGGCATGCGAGACCTCATCATTTCCGGAGACGAAGCGTGACTCGACGACGCAAGCCTGCTTCGCTCGACACGCCCGCCGCGGCCACGCAGCGGCCCACCAGGAGCGGAGGATCCTGGGTGCGGCATGCCCGGCGGCACCACCCCCACCTCCACGTGGTGGGCGCTGGTAAACCCTAAGACCCGTACCCGGCTGCGTCCGGCAGGGGCTGAGCGAGGTGGCCGGTTGTGGCGGGTCCTTGGAGCCTGCGACGACCGGGGAGCCCTAAACGGTGGGCTTTTTATTATTAAAGTCCCGGTAGCGCTTGCTGGCGCCGCTGGGCAACATGGAGGGGGGGGGGGGGGGGGGGGGGGGGGGCTGCCCGCCTTCCCCCCTCCAGACCCCCTTGGGGATCCTACCGCAAGAGCTCAGGCGGGCGTGATGGAGCAACATCGGCGGACCGCGGCCGAGGCCGGCGGCGGACCGCCACAGCCGGCGTGGTGGGGCGATCAGCGCCGCGACATGCGGGATATTTTCAGCGATGGCGCCAGGTGAAGCCAAGACTCTCGACGACCGAAGATTGCGCGGTGCCGGTGCATTACCAATTTACAGAAATTAAACCTTTTCGGGGGTGGGCAGGCGAATACTGCATTCGTAATCCCCGTATTAGCGTACTGCCAATTAGTGGTAGTCGGTCGTACTGGCGACTACCCGTAGGTATCCGAAGATAACACAGCTATTGATCACGTGATGGAAGGAGGCGGGGCTTGGAAACGGAAGAGGATGGCCGGAAGCCTGAGCTGCAATTACGCTATATGTGTTCCCTACTATTGTTAGAGATGGCGGGCCTTAAGTGCAACTCGGTCTGGGCGGTGGAGAGCAACAGACTAGCACGTTAGTTGTAATCAATTCCAATTCCAATTTCGCTCGACACCGGCTATTGGTAAACCCGCGCAATTCGATTTCTTAGCGGGCTAGCAACGATCTACGCCGGGTCAAGGCATGGCATGCCGCATATTTGGGCTATAAAGCGACTCTCGCCAACAGCCATACCCCTTGCTTGGAGCATTCCCTTGCGACATTGAGCGGGGTGTTGACATCAGTTTTATTTGGGGGACAAAAGCAAATGCATAACAAAACTAGGGTATGCCTTAATGCGTTAGCACGTGTCCTCGTGTATGGTCCGCACTAGCACAACGCGTGTGCATGTCAGGCACCGCATCGCAAACCCAGATGCGTGCGGCGCCCAAGCGGGCATGATTGGTCACTTCTCTGTGACCAACCACTCTCATCCGTGCTTCATGCTCCTTTCCACAGTCCCCGGGTCGCGCTGGGACCCGCACATGTCGGTTGCTAATAAGCGATGCTGCGCACAACAACCCGAGCTATCATGGCGCCATACTCGTAGAATATTTTTTCTTGGGGTCATGAGCTTGGCGACGGCTCGAGAGCGTGCATAATGCCTCATAAAGCCGCGTATATTCGTCCGTCATCCCACTGCCGAAGCTGCACGGCGTGGCCGTGCATCGCCCTCGCACACACGTGTTCCCGTGTCCCGGACTCTTAATAACCGGGCGCACATCGTCGATCAGATGTGCGCCCGGTTATCTGATCGGATCAACGCATCTATGCATCACTCATCAGCCCCCCTCATGCGGGTATTGCGGGCCGCTTGAAAGCGGCTTGTGGCGATCTTTTAGCTTGTTTTAGCGATAATGGATGTTCTCCTGGTCTTGAGATCCACCTCAAAAAGCAGTACTACATGTAGCGACTAGCCATAGGAATGAAAAAAGCGCCGCTAAAAATAAGCAAGTGGCCCGCAACGACCCGTATCGAGAGAAAATGCCCCAAGTTTCGACACGCTGAGTTTTCACCGTGTATCTTCGCCGGACGGGCTCCATTGCCGGCCAGCAATGGCGGATTGTTTGTATTGTCGAGGGTTATTATGTGGCGCACATCGGCAACCCTAGCATGCAGTCGCCGTAGGTTGCACGCAGCCGGCGAAGACCGGTTGCATGCACACAGTCAAAATAAACCTCGGGCTATAAGTATCTCCACCTCCCTCTGCTTCCAATCATACCGCGCGGTTGTGCGATGAAGGGCTTGCGGGCCAGGATGGCTCGATAAGTCAACCCTCACCCAGGAAAAAACATACCGAGGTAGGGTGGAGGTTTGGGTAATGTCGTGGCGTCGATGGTGATCGGCGAGTGCCGCGACGAAAGTGTTGCGGTTGTCGCAATCTACGGGTGACGAATGTTGCGAGTACACGCTGGCTCTAGCATATACGCGCACCCAACCATACCCACCAAAAAGACGGCAACGCCTTCCGTGCGACCTCAGTGGTGGTAGCACGGAGGCTCCCCTTCATCTTAGTTCTGGGCTACATAGCCGGGCTGACAAGGCCGCTGCCGTTGGATGGCGTGCCGGTGCATGGTAGACGTGGAGCGGGCGATTGCGCACGAGAACGAGTCGCCCGCGGGCCTTTCCGCGGCCGACCTCAAACGCCGATAACGCGCTCAGCCACCAGCCGGCGGGTTTGTGAGAGGGTTGGGTATACTCTCTGACGCAACATCTGGCTCCTGGGGGCTTCGGTGAGCAAGTGCAAGTAAGACGGGCGCTGAGCGGGACTGACCAACGCCCGTGTCAAAACCTAAGGGCACCCTACATTATACATACCACCCACTCCCACCCCTACCGATGTGGCAATATTTATGACCTAGAATATGGCCGCCGTTTATCCAAACGCGCCGGCAACACCTCGACATAGTCGTTACCTGTGTTTGGGACGAGTGAGGAAATTGAAATTAATTACAACGTGCTAGCATGTTGCTCTCCACCGCTAATAAATGCTTAGTTACCGAGTTGTTCTTCTGGTATGCTATATCTAGCTTACAATAGTAGGGAACACATAAAGTGCAATTACAGCTCAAGCTTCCGGCCTTCCTCTTTCGTTTCCAAACCCCGCCTGCTTCCATCAAGTGATCAATAGCCAAGTTGTTTTTCGGATAACTACATACGTAGTCGCCAGTAAAGAGCGACTAGTACCGCTAACTCGCAATTCGGGGATTACGAATAATGCAGTACTTGCCCCGCCCCCAAAAAGGTTTCCATGTACATCGGTAATGCACCGACACCGCGCATTTTTTGGTCGTCGTGCCGCGTCTTGGCTCCACCTGCCGTCATCGCTGAAAATATCCCGCAGGTCGCGGCGCAGATCGCCCCAACGCGCCGGCTGTGGTGGTCCGCCGGCCTCGGTCGCAGTCCGCCGATGCTGCCTCCTTCTCGCCCTCCTTAGCTCTTGCGGTAAATTCCCTAAGGGGGGCTGGAGGGGGAAGACGAGCACCCCCCCCCCCCCCCCCCCTCCCCCCTTCCCCCCACGCCTGGTCCGAATGTCGTCGCTCCGTGGTCGGCGGTCCGGTCATGCTCGCCCGCGCGCCGCTCATCGCGTCCGCAGCGCGCCTGCGGTCTAGGTAGCCGCCCGCGGTCTAGGGTCAGATCAAGTTGGCCGCCAGCTGACTCCTCCCGTTGCATGGCTGCAACTCCCTCAGGGCACTCCGGCTTATGGCCCCCAGTCGCCGCCGTGTCGTCCGGCCTCTCCGCCCCCGAACGCCCAACCCGCCTTCAAGTTCCGGGCTCCCGGCGTCTCATGAGCCCGTTCTCACGATGCATCCTCATCCCCTCGCTGCCTTCGCCCGTTCTCACGGGACGGCTGAGGGTTTCCCGGGTGTTCCGAACGGGTCGGCCGCATGGCGCCGCCGAAAATTCCGTTGTACTGGGCTGGGATTCGAGTGATTCACAGATGGAACACATACTGGTGGGGCCGGGCCGGGGGCCGGGCGGGCGGGGGCGGGGGGTTCGCCGGATGTTTTGCACGTCGATCGCGGGTCGCTCGTACAAGGGGTACGAGAACATGATTTTTTTTTTCAAACAACCCCCACAAGTAGCTGCCCCCGTCAGAGTTGCCCCACACGTAGGCGGAGGGGCCGGCGCAAGGCCGAGGTCATACGTACATGATTTATTTCTTAGCAACCCCCCTGTCTAAGGTTGTTGCCCGGCGGCGCCAGCAAGCGCTACCGGGACTTTGAAAAGCCCCCCGTTGGGCTCTCCGGTCGTAGCATGATCCAAGGACCTGCTACAACCGGCCACCTCGCTCAGCGCCCTGCCGCACCTATCCAGGCACGGGTCTTAGGGGTTACCAGTCGGGGGTGGTGCCGCCCGGCCTGGCGCACCCATGCATGATCCTCCGCTCCCGGTGGGCCGCTACTTGACGGCATGCGCCGGTTGAGTGAGGAATATGCCGGATGTGTTGCGCCGCGGAGGTGACGGCTGATGCGCGTGGTGCCATCATATAATGTGACTGTCGAAACCAAGGCACTACTTTCTCGCTGTCGCTACCAGGGTTGGGCTGCAATCAACTTTCCAGTACTTCTGCAGGCTGCAGCTGCAGTACTACAGCCTGCAATACTGCAGCCTGCAGTGCAGGCTGCAGGTAGGCTGTAGTGACTCACTGCAGGATGTAGTGCATGCTGCAGTCAACATGCTGCAGTACTGCAGGCTGCAGGCAGGCTGCCGTGCAGGCTGCAGTGCATGTTGCAGTCAAGCAACATGCTGCACACTGTGAGATTCAGATGTGACGTAAATGTGCCCTACTGGTGACGAACGACGACATACGGGGACGATACGGGACGGACGAGGGACGTGGATTTCATACCCAGTAGCGACGACTATCGCGCGCGACCTGTAAAGTACTATATGAATTTCTCGTTTCCATAATTTCATCAAATTGATATGCGCACGCGGGCTCGCGTGTCGCCCGCCGACGCGGAGTACCCGGGCTAAGTACAGGCGGCTGCAAGTACTCGCTGCACATCGCTGCACATCGCCGCGGTGTGCCGCGATGTGCGGCACGACGGGCGGAGGTGTGGGCGGATGTAGGTGGTACGGTAGGTGGTAGGCGGTAGGTGGTGTTCGTAGGTGCGCGTTTTAATGCAGCCGCCCTAACTGCTGATGATTGTGTAACGCCCCAGCACGCGCATGAAGTACGGGGTCGCCTCACGGTCACCGCCGCTCACCGTTGAATCAAGCGCGGACAGCCGCGCACTCGCATCTGTGTTGCCTGCCGGTGGTGGGTTACATCCACCCCAACTCTCAACCCCCCCCCCGCCCCCCGCGCGCGGCAGCAGGCATGCCGGCAAAGGGATGGATAGCGAGTGTGTCGAAGGATGGCGTGTACACATGCAAGCACTGCCACGGCATCGTGACGGGTAGTAGTGAAAGGACGGCGCGAGAGCGGCACTTCCGGAAATACCCGAACTGTAGCCACTCGTTGAAGCGTGCGGCTAAGTTGCGCCGCAAGGCCGCCTTATCACAAGCAGCACCAGCAGGGGCGGCAGCAGCAGCAGCAGCAACAGCAGCAACAAGCGCGGCAGCAGGAGTAGCTGCAGCCGTCGGAAACGGCCCGCGGGCGCCGGTCTCGGACGACGGCGGCTCGAAGGTGGACGATGTGATGGGCGTGGGGGAGGACCCCGTTGGCGAAGACGGTATGGACATCGACGCGCCTGCGTGGCCGCCGGCGGGCGTCGAACCCGCGATGAGGGCGTGATATGGAAAGGCGATCCCGGCGACTTCTACATGAAGGTCATCGCCAAGAAGTTCCGGGGAGTATGGCACTACGGCGTGATAACCGGCGTCGTTACCGAGTGGGTGTTGGAGGACTACGGCGGGGCGACCCAGTGGCGCGCTGTTTTCGAGGACGGTGACATTGTGGACCTTCTGCGTTCAGAGGTGAGTGGGCCCGGCCTGCGTGCTGGTGGCACCACTCAACTGCGGTTGTATGGAATCACACGCACCCGCCCGGTCGGCGTGGCAGGTTGTGGAGGCTATGGCGGCTGCCCAGGAGCACCCCCCTGTGGATGCGGACGGGGATGCTCGCTTGGTAACCGTCCATCAAGGCGATGACTTGTCCAGTGAATCACGCACCTTGCCCGGCGTGCGTTCAACACAACCCGGCTGGCGGAGGCCAAGCAGAACACTGGCTGCCATGGCGTGTGCCATGTGCATGTGGTCCTGGGCTATGTCAGCATGATCAACCTCTTCCCCCTCGCGCCGTTCCACCTGTTTTTTTTTGGCTTGGGAAGGGACTTATGGAGGAAATTTGTCACCGTGCAGGGCCACATTGGATTCCGAGCTATGAAGCAGGAAGACCGGCGCCAGGCTTTAGTCCCGATACCCAGCAACTTTGAACGCGGGTTGCGCCCTTCGTTTGCAGTGTCCAAGAATCGAAAGGTAACCCCCCCCCCACCCCCCCCGGGCGTGGGCGTGGGCGTGGGCGTGGGCGTGACGGCATTCCCCTCCATGACTGCAGGGTCAGGCAAGGTGACGGTGCAGTCCGGCTGGGTCATGGAGGACTGCTTGCACCACATGGAAACGTTTTCCATTCTTAACGCCGGTCCGCTGCTCGAGGAGGCCCGGGTGAAGGCGATCATGACCGAGAAGGAGCTTCGCGTCCCTAGGCGGTGCTTGGGCACATGTACAAGCGCATGCAAGGAGCTGCGTGGTTCGTCACGCGGTGGGGGTTGCAGAATGTGGTGACGGAGGAGGACGGCCCCGAGCGCAAGGCGCAGGTGGACGCGCTCACTAGGGAGGGGAGGACTCGATACCCCGCGCGGCGCCAAGGCGCGGCGGCCGGGGCAGCGCGGCGCCAAGGCGCGGCGGCCGGGGCAGCGCGGCGCCAAGGCGCGGCGGCCGGGGCAGCGCGGCGCCAAGACAGCGGCGGCCGGGGCAGCGCGGCGCCAAGACAGCGGCGGCCGGGGCAGCGCGGCGCCAAGACAGCGGCGGCCGGGGCAGCGCGGCGCCAAGACAGCGGCGGCCGGGGCAGCGCGGCGCCAAGACAGCGGCGGCCGGGGCAGCGCGGCGCCAAGACAGCGGCGGCCGGGGCAGCGCGGCGCCAAGACAGCGGCGGCCGGGGCAGCGCGGCGCCAAGACAGCGGCGGCCGGGGCAGCGCGGCGCCAAGGCGCGGCGGCCGGGGCAGCGCGGCGCCAAGGCGCGGCGGCCGGGGCAGCGCGGCGCCAAGGCGCGGCGGCCGGGGCAGCGCGGCGCCAAGGCGCGGCGGCCGGGGCAGCGCGGCGCCAAGGCGCGGCGGCCGGGGCAGCGCGGCGCCAAGACAGCGGCGGCCGGGGCAGCGCGGCGCCAAGGCGCGGCGGCCGGGGCAGCGCGGCGCCAAGGCGCGGCGGCCGGGGCAGCGCGGCGCCAAGGCGCGGCGGCCGGGGCAGCGCGGCGCCAAGACAGCGGCGGCCGGGGCAGCGCGGCGCCAAGGCGCGGCGGCCGGGGCAGCGCGGCGCCAAGGCGCGGCGGCCGGGGCAGCGCGGCGCCAAGGCGCGGCGGCCGGGGCAGCGCGGCGCCAAGGCGCGGCGGCCGGGGCAGCGCGGCTTTAAGACAGCGCATACAGCGGAATCGGCGGAAAGGGATGCATTACAAGCTGTGGACGGCAGCCGCTGAAAACTATGCGGTCATGCCGCAACAACCCCAGCACTGGCTTCTGGATACCTCTGATCTGGCTGGCGGCGGCGGGCTGCGGGATGCAGGGCCGCATGACTGAGGTGGCGGTGCTGGTGAGCCCGGAGAGTCTGCATGCGGCGGAGGCGGCGCAGCCGCATAGGCACTAGACAATGCTCTGAAGCGAGCCCCAATTGTCTGCCCAGCGCCTGCCCCAATGTAACGCACCAGCTTGGCAGCAATTGGCAGCTCTTTTGCCCCCCCTCCACCCCACAGACACACTACCAATACCAGTTTCTCATCCCGGCGGGCAGTTGATGCGTATACCCAGGCTTGTGCGTCCGCGGTGCGGGGGGGGGGGGGGGGGGGGGGGGGGGGGGGGGGGGGGAATCACTATAGCTAAGCTAGTGATGTGAGATATGAGTGCAGCAACAGATATTGTGCAAGATATAATACGATGGCATGCAAGCGGGTCCCCGCTCTTCCACTTTCATTGGCCCTGCTCCCTCTTGCCCCGCCCCCGGTGCCCTTTAGCTGCTCTCAGCATCCCGAGTGGGATGGGCGGGGCAGCGGTTGCTACCGAGTGAGGCGTAGCATCGTTTGCAGTAGCAACGCAACCTTTCCGGTGTGACGCCGCCTGGATGTAACCCAGCAGTACGCGCAAAGTGCAAGTGCAAGCTGCTGATGGCGGGGATCCCGCGCGCGGGGGGGGGGGGGGGGGGGGGGGCAGCGGCTGTGGGATAGGCGGGGCAGCGGTTGCTACCGAGTGAGGCGTAGCATCGTTTGCAGTAGCAACGCAGCCTTTCCGGTTGCATAGTGTGACACCGCTTGGATGTAACCCAGCAGTACGCGCAAAGTGCAAGTGTTACACGTCCGTGTGCCCCACCCAATGACATTGCGCCCGACCTCACTGACGGCATGTCTCGCTCTCCTTCAGCTCCTGGGCCGTCCGCCGCCTCACCCTGCGCACCCTACCAGCCGCGCGTGCCTTCTCGGAAGCCTCACACACGGCGGCGCGAGTCGCGTCGTGGAACGCGTCCCTGACATGGCGGAACTCCGCCCTCACCGTGGCCGTGGTCGGGCAGAGGACTGCCCGCTGATGGGTCGCCATGCATGGGTACTTGGGGCCGCACAAAGCCGGGGTGCCGTCGCAGCAACACTCCCAGTCCGTCCGTTGGCCGCAGTCCACGCATGACGGGCGTCCGGCCAGGACACGCACATGATAGTGCATGTGGCCGCCTCCCGCCACTGCTCGTAGTGCTCCGGTCAACATGGCGACGAGCAAGTCGGCATGTCCCGCAGGTGGCTGCGGGGCGGGTGGCGCGAGCGCAGCCTCGCTCGCCTCGACAACCCCCTCAGCCCGATCAGTCGCCTCGACCACGGCCTCCTCCGCCTCCTGACGCGGCGCACCAGG